>JAXGGA010022227.1:0-15325 GCA_038373865.1 Uloborus plumipes | reverse complement strand
TTTTGAAGTTTGTCCCCAGATTGCATGTCCCTCTCCTGGCCTACAAATTGGTTCAATTATTAAAGGCAAAAAGAAGGAATTTTGAATCTGCAGTACTATAACACTGTTTATTCTCATCACTTCTTTGGACTCATAGAGTATTTTGTCTATAGAATGTGTCTGCTGTTCGTATTATTATTCTTTAGTTCAAAATGAGGTATGTAACATTTTTGATGTCCCTCTCCTGGCCAACATTTCTGTTCTAAATAAAATAAAAATAATAATTCTGCCTGCAGTGTGTAATTGAGTTAAGAGGATAAAAGAGAAAAATACCATTATTTACCTTCTATATAATTCCGGGTAAAAATATCAGCCTTTTTTTGATTAAAATGTCCCTCTCCTGGCGCAAAAAAATGTCCCTCTCCTGGCGCAAAAAAAATGTCACTCTAGCATTACATTTAAAGCACTGGTAAAACATCCGGTAGAATAGATGGATTTATTTACGAAACATTAGTTAAAAATATTAAAAAGGAGTTTCATTTATTAAAAAAGTATTCATTTAGAAAAATTTGAACTTTATTTTATGATTGTAAATCTCTTTCTTCATATAAATATTAAATTTGTCGGATGCTGCATCTCTTAAAACAGTATTCGTTTAAGGAGGTTGTAAATTTGTTTTGTTTGTCAACAATAAACATAGTTTTTCATTCATGTTGAAGTTATTTCTTTGTTATTGTTGTAAAATTTCTGATAATCCTTGATAAAATTCCTTGTTTGCTCGCTTAATGCTTCTTGTCACTCTCTCGGTTTGAAAAAATTGGCCCCCCTTTTTTGGGGTGTAGCATACTTAAAGTGAGTTCCCTCTATTTTTCTTTTAATAAGCTCCTAACAAAGAGTAAGTATGATTTTTTTTTAGATTTTTTTAAGCATTTTTATTTTTATAGAGTTTGTGAGTCGAAAATGCCAGGTTTTTGGAGAATTACCCTTAAACGTTTTTTGTGCTACCTGGGTTACTGTAAAGTGAGAAATTTTAGTTTATTGCCGTAAAATTTAGTAGTATTAAACTGTGGCAGCAGAGGTTCCAGTTTAAAACTGTAAAATGCACGGTAATAAACTGTAAAATTTGCAATCGTACAATTTATTACTATAAAATTAGCTATATTATACTGTAAAAACAATGTTCACTTTTTACAGTCTCGCTGCAGAAGCAGAAGTTACCGCTCTGCCTTTCAACTCCTTCATCGATAGTGCTTGGACCACCCTCGTCCAGCGCAAGACGGCGATATGCAGATGACGGGAAATAATTTGTATCAAACCTCGATTGAACATAAACACATCGGCGAGTGATAAGTGAACCATCATCCTTGGCGGCCCAACCTTCGCACGAGCCGAAGTCCGACATCAGATAGACGCAGACGATCGGTTGTTTTAATTCCTTATTACTCCTCACACAGACTGTTCTTTGTTTTTTGGTTATCCATTGTCATCCGTAAAGAAAGCGGAAGATTTGAAATCGGAACTTAGAGTGAGATAGGAAGGGGAGATTTTGAAATAAAAAATACTCCAATTCAACTGGTGTCAAACATAAACACCGCATCTTGGTTCTTATTTAAACTGGAAAACAAAAACTTCAAATACGAATAATACTAAGAACACGAATAAAAAACTAAATAATTATTTTAACACTTACAATATACTATTAGTATTATCAAAGGTTATAAAATGTTACAAAGCATTTGAAGCATCACCGGGTAAATTGAACTGTTCTTTCCCACTTTAAAAAGATTTTGTTACTAAATTTTGATTTTTTTCTAAATTTAAGTTTAAAGCAATTTAATTTTTTTATCTTTACTATGATTATTTTATTAAGGTTTTGCTAATAGCTTTTGAAAAAGGAAAATAGATACACAGTCTAAGACACATTAGTTCATACTAATATAAAACTTCAATAAAAAAGAAAAGAACGCAATTATTCATATCCCCCGTCATTTGCTAGTGGCTCAAACAGGAAACTATTTTTTAAAAAATGTTGCAATGCAAAAAAAAATTGTTTCTTACAGTAAAAAAAAAAAAAAAAAAAAAAAAACTTTGTTTACTTAGTTTAGAATTTAAAATGCCCGACAAAAGTGAGACATAAAGGGGATAAAGAAAATAAGAATAGTTTCTTATTAATTCTATCTGGTGAAAAATAAATTCCTTGTGAAAAGAAAGAAAAAGAAAGTCATATTCAAATTGAAGGCTCTGGTTTTTAAAATTTAAATTAATGTTCCCTCAGCAATAAAATAGTTGTCAAAGCTACGTTTTTCTTTGAAGGATGAACTTTTAAAATCACTCTTCGTAAAACAAACAGAATCGGAAACTCCAAAGTTACAATAAAAAAAATTCCAGTGAAGACCAGCAGCAGGCACAATGCGTGAATATTTTGCAAATAACTTTTAATAAAAAAAATATACTCATAAGTAAACAAAGATTAATTAAAATAAATCTAAAATTTAACAAAAACGAAAAAGAGAAAACTTCGTAAAAATGAAGAAAAATAAAGTTATGTTTTAAGTTGACGATTGAGTTTTTCAAACCACATAATTACTGTTCCCCAAGCAGTTGAACTTACAAAAGCGCTCTCCGCAAAAGCAAACAAAATCGGAAAACTTCAAAGGTCCAATAAAAGAGATAAATTTTCCACTGAAGACCAGCAGCAGCGGGTAGATGGCAAGCCTATTTGTAAAGAAAGAGAGGGGGGGGGGAAGCAAAAACGAAAAATCAACCATTTTATGAGGCAGCAGCAAAAAGCAAAAAGAGCGGGCCGGAGAGCTAAGGGGGCGTCCCAGTCTGTTGTGGGTCCATCATCGATCACGCGAAACCCGGAACGCAACCGGTGTATACGTCGTCATGCAGTCTAGTTAGGATTGTCTACCCAATCCAGGTGAAGTACTCAACCCCTCATCTTCTTCCACACACGGTGGTCTGCCTGCTCCGCTTCTTCTTCTTCCTTTTTTTTTTTTTTTTATCTTCTTGCTCGCAGACGAACTTCTTGCGTGCGAAAACGCTTGGAATTGAGCCATTATTACCCGGGGATTTTTTTTTTCTACCCTTCATTTGGACTTATTAAAAAAAGGGAAGTTTATATCGTGGCTGTCGTGGTTTTATTCGAGGTATTTCCCAACAGAAACTTCACATGGTACTTGTGCAGACATTCAAGCACTCAAAAATGCATGCGAAAATCTCACGAAACTTTCGTCGTATTTGCCAAAAGCTCTTCAATTAAACTTTTAGGCGAATTGGTGGGGGATTTTTTTCTACCCTTCGTTTGGACTTATTAAAAAAAGGAGGAAGTTTATATCGGGGCTGTGGTTTTATTAGAGGTATTTCCCGACAGAGAGCTTCACATGGTACTTGTGCAGACATTCAAGCACTCAAAAATGCATGCAAAAATCTCATGAAACTTCCGTCGTATTTGCCAAAAACACTCCAATTAAACTTTTAGGCGAATTAAGGGAAAAGTCTTTAGATTTGAGCATTAATTTCTGACCAGCGTGAAAAGGGTTGGTCATCAATGACGAAATATGTCTCAGCAGTGGCGTATCCAGGGGTGGTGCCAAGGGACCAATGCACCCCCCAAGATTTTGTAAGACTATAAACAATGGTAGCACCGAATTTTGAAAAAACATGTAACCTTCATGTAAATATGCTTCAGTTTTTTTCAATGAAAAATACTTTATGGACACTGAAATATTGTCATATTATTTTCTGTTTTCGACAATAAGAAGCAAAACTAATTGTTATTCTGCAATTGTGGAAATGTAAGAGGAAAATGAGCGATGGACCCGCGCCTTAATTTTCTTGCATGATATTCATTTTTTTGAAAAAAAAAAAAACTTTGAGCAACGTTCAACAAAAAAAATTAAATCGAAATACTGCTTTTTTAAAGTTTTACCATATTTCTTGATTTGTTTCCTTTCTCATCATAGTGTCGATGTTCGATCTGCACCCCCCAAAATCAATTCCTGGATACGCCACTGTGTCTCAGAAATAAAGAATCCTCGGAAATTGTCGATTTTGGGAGTAAAGAAGAGAAGCAACCGGTTTAAAATGGTTTTTCTCGTTTATTTTTTTTAATTAGCGCAATCAATCTTGAAATTAAAAAAAAAAACTTACAATACTTCTCTCAGCAGGGATGTAGACTTTTGAATAGTTTAACGGAAGGAGCTGATACTTTCAATAGAGTGAATAGTTTTAAAAAGTCCTATTAGAAAAGAGATTTCCGCCAATTCATTAGGATAATGTTAATTTCATTTTTAATTAATATCTCTGCCTACTAATGCTCCTTCTGAGAGAGAGAATATATCGAGTAGAATAGCTTCCTTGAAAAATTCTAAATTTTCTGATATTTGTCTCGATTTTGTGGTGGCCATTCTAGAAGAGACAGACTTATATACTTAAAAACATATATTCGTGCATACTCACATTCTTGTTTTGGCAATTGAAATTCAGAAGACTCTTATTAATTAAATTAGATAAGTTATATCTTAATTTTTAAAAAAGTTAACTCGCTATAGAACTTTTTAAACAGCATTCAGTGGGGAACGAATTGCTCCAATTTATTATCAAAATCAGTAAGTTTTTTCTTTCTTGGCCAGTACATGGTTATTAGCTAACAAACACAAGTTGCGGGGAAGAATTATAAGGTCACCATAATCTTCTCTGCCTTTAAAAAATATTTCGTGGAATAATTTGACGTAACTGCAATTCAATCTTGGATTCAACATAGTGAATCAATGATAACCGTCAACCAATTAAAATTCTAATAGTTTACTATTTATTGTTATTATTATGAAACTAATTAAGGTCTCAATTTTATATTTATTATTGTAAAAACAATTACATTAATCAACTGGATAAAAACACGATCCTGCTGAACAATCACACGACTCAGAAAGAAGAAGGCTTCGCATTGATGTGTTCCCAAGGCTCGAAAACTTCGATTTTGTCCTAATTGTATTGACAGTGTATACATTTTAGTCATTGAAATCCTTTATCATTATTGCAATGATAAATTTCCTTCAGTAATTGCTGTCATTATCTATTTTCAGACCCATTAAATAGTTTCCCATACGGATAATAATTATCATTATTGTAATCGAATGAGAGTTATTACGTTTTTCGGATGAAACCTTTATTGGTTATGGCATTATTCGAATGATAGCTGTATATTAACACCTGTTTGATGCTATTGGTTGGTACTGGTATAAATCTAATTTCGGCATTGAAAAGTAAATATAAGTTACTTTACTAATATATACACTGAAGTGACAAAAGTCATGGGATAGCAATATGCAAATTTTCAGATGGCAGTAGCATCGCATAGAACAGGTATAAATGCGCAGTGCTTTTACAGAGCTTTCATTTCTGTTCAAGTTATTCATGTGAAGAGGTTTTAACGTGATGATGACCGCACGACGTGAATTAACAGACTTTGAACGCGGAATGTTAGTTGGAGCTAGACGCATGGGTCATGCCATTTCGGAAATCGTTAGAGAATTCAACATTCCCAGATCCACTGTGTCAAGAGTGTGCCGAGAGTATGAAATTTCAGGCATAACATCCCACCATGGACAGCGCAGTGGTCGACCGCCTGCACTTAAAGATCGAGACCGGCGACGTCTGCAAAGAGTCGTAAATTCTAACAGACAAGCAACACTGCGTCAAATCACCGTAGAAATCAATGTGGGACGTACAATGGACGTGTCTGCTAGAACTGTGCGGAGAAATTTGGATTTCTTGGGCTATTCCAGCAGAAGACCGACTCGAGTGCCTTTACTGACAGAACGACATCGCTTGCAGCGACTCTCGTGGGCACGTGAGCATATCGGTTGGTCCCTAGATGAATGGAAAACCGTGGCCTGGTCCGATGAGTCACGATTTCAGCTGGTAAGAGCCGATGGTAGGGTTCGAGTGTGGCGCAGACCCCACGAAGCCATGGACCCAAACTGTCAGCAAGGCACTGTTCAAGCTGGTGGTGGCTCCGTAATGGTGTGGGCTGTTTTTTCATGGCATGGACTTGGTCCTCTAGTGCGACTGGACCGAACATTGACTGGAAATGCTTATGTGCAGCTACTTGGAGATCACTTGCAGCCATTCATGGACTTCATGTACCCAAACAACGATGGGATTTTTATGGATGACAATGCGCCATGTCACCGGGCCACAACTGTTCGCAATTGGTTTGAAGAAAATTCTGGACAATTCCAACGAATGATTTGGCCACCTAGATCGCCCGACATGAATCCCATTGAGCATTTATGGGACACCATCGAGAGGTCTGTTCGTGCCCAAAATCCTGCCCCATCAACGCTTTCACAATTATGGATGTCTATCGAGACAGCATGGCTCAATATTCCTGCAGAAGACTTCCAACGACTTGTTGAGTCCATGCCACGTCGAGTTGTTGCACTTCGCCGGGCAAAAGGAGGGCCGACACGATATTAAGAGGTATCCCATGACTTTTGTCACTTCAGTGTATAAGAATACTTTAGTGTTGTAGAAATATGATGATGGTTATTATTATTATCATTATTTGCGATAAGAAATAAAGTACCAATTAGTTAAGAACCCTCTTTGTTTTAAAATAACAATAAGAATAATAATAATAATAATAAGAAGAAGAAGAAGAAGAAGAAGAAGAAATCTTCTTGTTACTGAAATTCGGTAACATTAGATCATTACTATAAAACTTTTATCGTGATCAAAATGTTCTTTTAATACAAATTATTGTTTCTATTGATTATGTTTCTAACTGTTGCTTTTGGTGGTGAAGGTTTTATACAGTTCTTACTCTTATTAATGAAGTGGGGGCATGAATACAAAGAGCTTCAGTGTATAATCTCAAATATTTCAAATTCCTGTATTTAAAAGCGAGTTTGAGAAATGTTAAAATCGAACTTTTCTACGTCTCGGTCTGTAGATCAAAAAATCTTCGAGTCTTAATCCGTTTTAGCTTCAAAGCACATAAAAAAAAAAGTTTCACTTGTAATCGCAGAGGCTCATCGTCAAATGCTAAACTAATTACTCGCATTAACGACACACTCCCTTTTCTTCATCAATCAAAGCCGAAGAAAAGTAATCGGGCATTCTTTACATAATTGTGGTTTTGTACGGATGCCTTCTACCGCGCTTTGTCTCCCGCCTTTCCGGTTACAGTCAAATTCAATCTAAGAAATAGAATTAAAACAGCGTGCTTTTAATATGAAATAGAACCTGCTTCGAACAATAGAGACAGTAAGCTGTATAAAGTCTTTTTTTTTTTTTTTTTTGAATGGCTAAAAAAAGTCAGGGAGAAAAGAACGAAAGAAAGAAGGAAGAAATACTTTTCTTGAAAAATTAGAAGGAATGTGCTTTTAATACGAAACAAGACGAGTTCTAAGCAATGAAGAGGCTATGCTGAAAAAGTTATTCTTATGTGAGTAAAAAAAAAAGAAAGAATCAGTTTCCTGAAAAATATAAAAGATTTATTTTTATGTGGAATAGGACCTACTTTGAGCATTAAAATCAGTGAGCAGTAATAAAAATGAATAGAAGAAAAGAGCGAGAAATTAAAATAGTGTAAAGATGTTAAACATTATCAAAGATCATGATTTATTTTTATTTATTTATCATTATTTATTTATTTATTTATTTATTTATTATTTTTTTAGTTTTATTTATTTATTTATTTTTATTTATTGATTTGTTTATTTATTTATTTTGATCCGTCGGTAACCAGATATAACTATCTCAAAAAATCCTTCATTTCTTTTCTCACTTGATTAAGGTATCTGCTTAATCAGGTAACGAAAATTTAAAGCATAGATAGAGAAAAGAGAAGAAAAAAACGAAGTACTGTATTCAACCCAAAAGAATAATCGTTAATGACCATAGTGAAGATCACCAAAAATATTCGAACGAGTGATACATTTTATTGTGAAGAAATGAATTCCGCTCGTCGCACCATTTACCTTCAATCATTGCCACTTTGATGATAATTTAAAAAGTTCAATCATCATCAAGCAGAAATTCATTGAAATAAAATATAAGCATTTCAAAAATCTTTCATTTCTCTTATCACTTGACTAGAGCATTTGCTTCGACTAAAATTTAAAAAGTAGTATTTGCTTCAGCAAAATTTCATTCGTTACAACTTTAATGAAAATTTACACAAGAAATCAAGTTCAATCATATGCAAGCAGAAACCCGTCGAAATAAAATATAAATACTTAAAAAGTTCCTTAGTTCTTTTATCACTTGACTAAAGCATTTATTTGATTTAGTAAAAATTTAAAAAATAGCATTTTCTTCAACACAATTTTATCATTGAGACTTAGATGAAAATTTAAAGATAAAAAATTAGGTTTAACCATCATGAAGCAGAAATCCATCGAAACAATTTATAAATATTTCAAAAATCTTTTTATATATTTATCACTTGATTAAAGCATTTGCTTCAAAAAAAATTTGAAAAGTAGGAAAAGAAAGCCGAAGAATTTTTTTTTCAACGCTAACAAGTAATCGTTAATGCTTTTTTAATTTCAATTTACTTCAAACATAAGTCGGTAAGGTTTTTGTTTAGTTCAAATTTTAATGTTCGGATTTTAAACCTCAAACGATATTAGAATAGTTGAAATATACGGATTTTTTGAGTTACTTAAATTTCAAATTTAAAGCGCAGAAAAAAAAAGTTCAAATTTCTGTAAGTATTTCACTTTGCTACTGAGCTCAAAGCTTAGCAAAAAGTATTCAGATCGCAGACGGCAGGAAATCAATTTCAGTTAATCTCTTTTAATTTTAAATTACAATTCTCTATATTTTTTTGACATTTTGTAGCGTTGTACAAGAAATTCGTACTTTTTTTAAATATCCATTTAGAGGGTACACAACACACACAGACACAGACACAGACACACACACACACACACACACACACACACACACACACACACACACACACATATATATATATACATATATATATATATATATATATATATATATATATATACCCAAGTAGCACACTTCGTTTTTAAAAGGTTGTAAAATGGTTATTAACGTTGTAACAACCGCTTAAAAACGTTAATAAAACGTTTAAAGGTTATTTGTGCTACCGTATGAATCTAAACTAAATAGCACTTATACACTTTAAAACTTTTTTACTGCTTATAAACTAATAAAATTTTTATCAAATTTACTGCATAACAGCTAAGGACATTAGTTTTTTTAATTAAGTGTCGGGGAAGTGTCTAAGAAACAATATTACAATACCGTTATTACAATACCGAAAATTCATAAAAGTATTACGATTTCGAAGTAACTTATATGAGTTCACGCATTATTTCGCTTTAAATGATTGCAAAATTGTTTTAATAAATTGCAATGAAGCTGCGTAATATCTACTAAATATTAATTAGTAGTCTTTAGTAGTAAATATTAATTTAATTTAGCAAAGGATGCGGAAGGTGCAGGGACATAGATAATTATCGTGTAATTATCAGTTTTTTTTTTTTTTTTGTAAAAAAGAAAAGAAACAATGTTCACGAAAAATATCCCACTGTTTGGTAAATGTTGGTGACTAATATTTTGCATTACCTTTTTCTTCCTTTAAGCGCACTTAAATAATATTTATAATTGCAAAAGATCTTGTTTACAGATTTCAATCACAATTAACGCTGTTTTTTATTGTTAAAAAATATGATACCTGAACTAAACTCAATAACGTATACAGAGATAACGTAGAGTCAACACCAGATTTTCTTTTGAAAATAGTTTTTCATCAGTTCCCTTTGCTTCAAGTAAAGCGCAGTATTCACTTTGAAAGAGCACCAACCAGGCTAAAGGGAGAAAAAAAATAATTCGAGTCGCAATTCAGTCCGAGGATCAATCAAACTCAGTAGTCCATCAGTCATACATCAACACACGGAACTAAATTTCTGCAAATTATACACACACATGAATATTTATGCCTTTAATCGGTAGGTTGCAAAGACTCACATTCAAATGAACTGGGAACTTATTCAGATTTCCCCAAACCAAAACCAGGAATTAAAGATTTCATCAAAGTCGTTCGCCGCCATGATGACAGAGTCCGATCGTGAATTCTCAATTATGCCCTGTGCTTCAAAAGTAACCAGCAATATGCTCAAAAAAAATAAACCAAAGACGGAGGTATTTTTTTGCTTTTTCTCTTGTTACTCCGAAGCGGCATGCCAGCTCCTTATTACAAGGAAGCCTTTTCGGCGGAAGAGCGCATGTCTGTGCACCCCGATGAAAATAAAGAGACGAAGAGAAAGGGGGTGCACGCCTGGGTGGGCCCACGCGTGCGGCCAGCTCAGGTGAGTCTTGTTTGGGAGCTCTCTTTTTCATTTTATTCCTCGTCTGCTGTGAGGGGGAAAAGTTCCCGCCAGTTGAGGGATTTTTCAGAGCGTGGAAGCAGATAGGTTGTTAATGGCTTGACCTCTCTATTAGGGAATCTTGGCTTGTCATCGGGGTTTCGTAGATGGCGGAAGGTGTGGTGGACTTTCTCTCTTGGGTTTCGGATTGTGTGAAGATGCGGGGAGGAGAGAGAGCGCGGATGCGGAGGGTCTCGGAGACTGGGGGATCTTTTATTGCTATTTACCGGGTCGGAACTCTTTTGATGATTCGCAATCGCCGTGGTCATTAATGACTGCTCGTTAGCTCTCAAAAAAGTTCCTTTTACTTATTTATTTATTTATTTATTTAAAAATAGTTCTTTCTCTGTTTGTTGACGCAAATGATTTAATCAAGTGATAAAATAAGCGAAGTTTTTTTTTTTTTTTTAATGATTGTATCTCATTGCAACGGATATTTTCTTGATGACGATTGCACTTATTTATTTATGTTTAGCTATTTCTTAAGGTCAATAAACGGAGTCATGAAGGTAAATTAAGTCAATTAAAAGCAAAAGGTTATACAGTGCGTCGCAAAAGTTTAAGCACTATGCAAATTTTTGAATAAAAAGAAATCTTTTCAGCAGAATGCTTTCATATTTATACTGTAAGTGGCTACTATGATCCTAATTAAGTGTTTGAAGTTTTGAAAAATATAACCGCAACGAAAATCAGAAAATACAAAAGATATTTTTTTGGCTGTCGCAAAAGTTTATGCACAGATAAGATTTTATGCAAATATCTCTTGAAACGTGATGCGTGAAGAACCAGTGCGGTTCTTTTGAACGAGTTATATAGTGTAGCAATAGCTTAAAGTGTTATCAAGATGCCTAAGTCACTACAGTTCTCGTCTGAAGAAGTTGTGAAACTCTGGAAGCTGAAAGCAGAAGGTAACTCTGTTATGCAAATTTCAGTGATTTTAAATCGATCTAAACGTGGTATTTATAATGTTCTGAAACGTGGAAATCAATTTAAACCTGCGTTTCGCTCAGGAAGACGGAGAAAAACTACCTCTCGTGAAGATAAAAGAATTAAAAAACTGGCCTTAACTGAAAATTTGTCACTTAATCAAATAAAAACTAGACTTGTAACAAATTTATCACGTGATACCATAAGCAGACGAATAAAAGAATCAGGATTTATCAAAAAACAAAAGTTAGCTCGCAAACCTTTTCTGAAAAAGTGTCACGAACAAGCAAGACTGCAGTGGGCAAAGCATCATATGCATTATAGTGACGAATGGATTACTGTTATGTTCTCTGATGAAAAAAAAATGGAATTTAGACGGTCCAGATGGGTTCTCATACTACTGGCGTGACTTGAGGAAAGATCCGAAGTGCGTTTTCAGTAGGCAACATGGTGGTAGCTCAGTCATGGTATGGGGCGCTTTTTGCTTCAACGAACAAACCTCTCTTAGCTTTCTAAAGGGTAGACAAAATTCAGAAAGGTATCAAGATACCCTGAGAAAGCTTTTGTTACCATTTGGTGAAGTCCTAAGTGGTCCTGATTGGATTTTTCAGCAAGACAACGCTTCAATACACAATTCCCGTAGTACGAAAGAAAGGCTTGCTTCTCAAAATATTAGTGTAATGAACTGGCCAGCACTCAGCCTGGATCTAAATCCCATAGAAAACATCTGGGGAATTCTCGCACGTGACGTATACCAGAATGGGAAGCAGTATTGCTCTGTTCAAGAGCTTAAATCTGTAATTGAGGAAGCCTGGTACAGACTAACTCCCGAAACCTTCCATAATCTCGTGCTATCGATGAAAAATCGCATATTCGAACTCATCAGATGCAACGGTAACACCATACTCTACTAAAAGACTTTTATGCTTTCTAAAATATATATATTCCGTTTTCGTGCTTAAACTTTTGCGACAGCAAAATTTTGATTTTATCATGTAATCGTATTTTAATTTCTATGAATTGTTTCCAAATTCGAAACATGGATTTGTAAGCTGTTTGTTTAATTACAGTAAAAATTTCAAAGCTGTATACTTTTCGTCTTATCAAAAGATTTCGGTTGTGCTTAAACTTTTGCGACGCACTGTATAAGTGGACTTTTATTTATTTATTTATTTATTTATTTTTTATTTTTTTTTTTTCAACACGTGAGAAGTTTAAACTCTAGGTTGTTTTTTCTAATTGTTTTTTTTTTCCTAAATCAAGCGGTATATCAGTTCTTTTTAAGACACTAGTTATATCTCTTGTTCCAAAACGGATGAAAGTTTCTTCTACCTGCTGTGTTAGTTATCTTCGAATTTTTAATTTTGTCACTTAAAACCCTTTGCTTCTAAACGTGCTTTAAATACTTTTTATGAAAAATAGATATATAATTATCAATATGGCTGCAATTCAGCTCCCCCCCCCCCCAAAAAAAAAAAAAACAAAGATTGGACTCATAAAATTCCCAAGGTTGAAGCAAGCAACCCAATAAGAATTATTATTAAACTTTATTCTTTTTTTTTTTTTTTTTTTTTTTGCCATTTCTACTGTTGTTGCTGGCTGATTAGTCTTAAAAATAAAATGATTAAAAAAGGTGTAAAATTGTCTAGTGCAAAAAAAAGAAAAGAAACAAAGAAATAAAACAGATAAATAAATAAAAAAATACAATAAATAAATAAATAAATAATAGAATTATGCAGATAGTGCATAACAATGTTAAAATGCACGATATACAGAGAGAAATTACATTCAGAGATTTGAAGAAGTTTTTTTTTTCTTTCTTTCTTTCTTTCTTGCCAATCCAATCTCTTAAAATAGCAAAACCAAGTGCCTGGAGAAGTTTCCGTTTTTGATTGCTTAGCCAAACATCAAAATTTTAGTGAAACTATTATTATTTTTCCTATAGATATTCAATTAATACATATTTTTAATCAGTAAAGCCAAAAATCCTCTAATTTCTGTTAAAATCCTAAGAGCCCAAAATCTCAGTCGAAAATGCAAGATCTTCGGGGGAAACCTATGCTCTCTGGCAGTCTTGCTTATTACTCGTCGGAACTCTTTTGATGATCTGTAATAACTGTGGTCATTATTGTTTACTTGTTTGCGTTGGGAAAAAGTACCTCCCTTTCTTTCCGACGTTTTCTGAAAAAAAAAAAGAAAGGAATGAAAAAAATGAGCTTTTTTTTTTTTTTTTTTTGAAGTACTTATGTCTTATTTTAAAGGATCTCGGCCTGAGGATGATTTCACTTAATTTTTAATGTGAAGATTGTCTTTCAACTGATAAACGGAGTGATGTACGTAGTTTATTGCTTCAAAATAAAACTTGTCACTCGTTGGAATATTTTTGGTGATCTGCTATAACTGTGGTCTGTGGTCATTAATTGTGAAAAAAAAATTAACAAAAATATTTTATCAAAATAAATTAATCGACAAAAGTTGCTGGTTGATACTCAAGGAAAAACAAATTGCTTATTTATTAAAATTGAAGTAAATAAAATATGTGCTGCATCCTCGACGAACCAGAAACGAGACTTTCCCATACTAAAATAACAATGACAGAAAAGAAAAAGAAACTCCTAACTTTACAAAGAAAAAAATAATAATAATAATGATAAACTAAAATTCTAAAGAAGGTAATATCAAGTCGATGGAATTTTTGAGCGAACGAAAATTGGAATTTTGAAACTATAAAGCAAACAGAGTGAACATGGTAAATTAGAAGCAGAATACAAAAGGTTAATGAAGTCTGAAGGTAAGTAAAAGTCATTCAACTCAAAAGTAAACAAACTCTTCAAAACATAGAAATACACAAAGTATAAATCGACTAAATTTAATATAAAAATGAGTATATCAGTTTCTGATGCAAACAAGAAGCATAACTTTGAAATTAGGGGAAATATATTTATTAAACGAATGTATTCCAGGGTGGAAAAAATTGATTTTTTTTTTTTTCATCCTGGAATACATTTATTTTTATTTTTATTTTTTTTTGTTTGTTTGTTTGTTCTCCCGTTAAAAGAAGAATTAAAGGAGAAAAAATAATAAAAGCTTTAAGGAAGATTTATTATTCCTTTAAGCTATATTTAAAAACAAAATTAAGTCTGGAAATAGGATGAGCTAACGCAATAATTTGTTTTTAATCAAAAAAAAAGAATGAAAAAAAATTCTAAAACAAGGATACGTCAGTCTAATTGTCTGACTGAACATTCGTCTATCTTTAAAAAAAATGCTGAAGGAACAGTCTCATTCAAACAAAGCTTTCATTCTTCGAAATATCAACTCCAGAACACCTCAAAAGCAAAAGTTTCGTTTATTATTTTAGGGATTTTTCTTGCAACTTAGAATAATTGAGTGAAAAAAATTGAAAGAGAAAGTATAAATTTATCCGTAGATGACTTTAATTGACAAAGTCTCACTGTGAAAGTATTTATAATCTGTAGCCGTAGTTTTAGCGAAAATGAAGGCATCGGTGATTCAACGAGTTGGAAACTTCGCTAATTTTACATGGACAGAATCAAAAATTGGACAAAAAAAGAGAAGAAATTGAGGGGAGGGGGGATGCAAGGCTCAAATTTTCACAATCGCGCCCTAACGAAGAATAAATAAATTAATTAAAATAAAGCCTCATGAAAGTAAGTACTTTTATTGCATTCAGTGCACTAAAAGCGTTTTATTTTTCTCGTATAAACAAAACTAAAACGATTTTATGTTGAATATGCTCTTCAGTTTTTTTTTTTTTTTTTGCGTGTGTGTGTGTATGAGTGAATGAAAAGCGGGGGATGCTGGCAGATGTAATGCTATAGTTGGGAAAAGGGGAGGGCGGAGGGCGTTCTCCTAAATATTCACTGTAAAAATGCATGTTTTTTATACAGTATCATACAGCTAATTTTGAAGTAAAAAACTGTAAAAATTGCTTATTTTACAGTAATAAACTGAAAAATTGCTAATTTTATAGTTTATTAACT
>JAXGGA010022226.1:0-15329 GCA_038373865.1 Uloborus plumipes | reverse complement strand
GTTCGTATATCCGCCAAGCACGAATTCAAAGAAAGGCTCATGACCCCCTTAAAGAGTCCAAAGATATCTTAAAATTTCGCTTTTACAACGTGTAATTTAATTGCAGTTTCAAGACTTCAATATCCAAAAATTTTCGGAAGAGAGTTCTTTTCCCGCTTCTTCTTCAATACCTTGGTCAAACATTGCCTCAAATGGCATTTTAGAGATTTAAAATTCAAACAGTTAACGGTAGTTGATATCCCCCTTACTTTTCTATAGTCTTTAGCTCTAAAATGTGTTTTTAGAAAAGAGAGAGCTCCCGAATTACAGTCTCTATGCCCAAAAATTTCCGGAAGAGTCCCTAAATCCTTTTATTATCCTAAATGTTGTCAGACAAAGCCTAAAAGCAGTTGTTCCTATCAAGAATCATGGCGTAAGCGGCGCTATTGAATTATTTTTAAGGGGCGTTTTTAAAAGTTTTTGTTTTCTTTTTCTTTCACGTGTGGCTCTCGTTTTTAGAGGGATCTTCGTGGAATTCTTGGATGATAAGTTTTTGCTCTTGGGGGTAATGGGCACCTGTACTAAAAGTAAGATTTTGAACCTTCAGTTTCAAAAAATGGAGCTTAAAACTGCATTCTTGAAGCTTCAATGCCGCCAAATTTCGGGGCACAGCGCCCGAATCCTGCTTTTTCTCTTGACGGTATTAAAGATAACCTAAATAAAAATGTTTTTAAAACATTAATTTCGAAACATTTCGGGAGAGAGTCCTTGCTAACGTTACTACCAAAGATGGCCTAAAGTAAAGATGGCTTAAGGTTTCAATTTTGAAAATTTTCGGAGGGAGATCCCTAACCACTTTTTGTCTTTTAACGTCTCCAAAGAGAACGCGAAATTGAGCATCTATACATCGAAAATCTTTCAGGGGAGGGTCTTTGAACTTTTACTTCCCAAAGATAACTTAAATGACACTTCAGTTCAAAAAAAAAAAACTCATTTTCTTTTCTTTTACTCTATCATGAAGAAATATATCCTGAGTTGTGCTTCAGTGTCAAAATATTTCAGCAGAGATGCTTCAGTGTCAAAATATTTCAGCAGAGATGCCCCGAGTGTTCTCAATTCCTTTAACGTCACTAAAGATAGAATGAAATTGCGTGTTTAGAATTTAAGTTTCAGCAAGTTTCCTAGAGGAGTCTTGATCCTCCAACGTCATTAAAGGTAGCATAAATAATTTCAATTTTGAAAAAAGTTTTGGAGGGAATCTAAAACTTCGGAATTTTCTATCTTTTCCAGAAATTACTATATTTTAATTCAATTTGAAAATTTCTACATGTCTTACAGTAATAGCGAAAAAAAAAAAAAAAAAAAGACAGTTGAGGGAGGGGGGCTAAGCTTGATTATATGGGCCCCCTCCGAAATAAAAACCTATATACGCCACTGCTTGTAAAGAACGTGAATTTTAACTTTATTTAGAGTTACATACAAACAAACAAACCCACATGTGAACCTAATAAAAGCGTAAAATGAGAAATCATGAGAATTCTTCTGACACAATAAATTAAGAAGAAGCAGTCAAAGATGATTAAAATTTTACGTGCGTATTTGGGGAAGGAGGCAACGTAATAATACTTTATTGGTATTTTCACAACTTAAAATTTGCTGAGATTTAAGGCAAAGAAAAATTTTAATGTAATAAGAAAGTCGTTTGAACTAAAATTAGTTATTTATGAAAATGAGATCTATCTCTCTAGTTACGATGTTAATACATGGTGACATTTGAACTTTATGACTAACAATTGATTTCAGTTAGTGCCGTATGTGAAGTAATTAGATCAGAAAAACAGAGAACGCCCGCTATTCTGATACCAATACCATGATTTTCTTAGGTAAAACCTTCCGCGCATTTACACATGTCTTCTATGATCTTACCAAAATTGGGGTTTTAGGTAAGGTAACAATAAGGGGAAGAATAATAAGAAGCATTTTGAAACATCTCGAACAACGTGGAACGATGCTAATTTCAAATACATAGTTTAGTTGAATATGTGAAAAGGATATAGCAAATGCAAGTTTTAAATGGAAAACTTCGAAAAGATCGCACCCACAACCCATCTATACTTGAATGCAACTTAACTTGGCACTGAAGTCACTACGGGAGAAGCCAATAAGAGATCACAAGCAGTTAGCGATCTCCTCTAATTCGCCAAGTAGGCTGTGACGTTTTATCTAGCTCGTTTTTCATAGGCTAACGTCACGATGTTTTTGCCAAGTAAGGTTGCAGTCGAGTATAACTTTTTTTTTAAGTGGAACTGTTCGCGAGTGCCAGGCGCGGTTTTCGCGAACGGACGGTATTTTAAAATGTTTTCCTGTGGCTTCCAAGTCTACCACCATTCTTTTTCAACAAACAGACCCGATAGGCGTTTTTTCACGAATTTCAAGATAAAAAATGTCCATAGATTTCAATAAAAGATTCCGTCTCACCATCGCAACTTGGAGTCGTATCCGACCACGTCTGGTTCTTGAGGCAAATGATGACGGGGATGCCCACCAGCCTGTAGCCCGTGGGGCAGGAGAACATCACTCGAGCGCCATACGTTCGATTATGTGATCCCACTCGGAGGTGCTGGTCTTCTAGTACCAGCGGTGGACACTGGATAACTGGAAAGAAGAATCGAATTGTACTCCGTCCGAATATTTTGGCTCTAACTAAATTCTGTCGGTTTCTATCATCTGGTGCATTAAAATAGGCATATTCAAGGTCACAAATTTAGCTTCATCTCCATTGAAACCGAACTCTATAAATCCGAAATAAATGAATTGCCTTGGCAGTTTCCATGAAGACGACGCCAATTTTGAGACCTTGATGCACCTGTGCGTGTTAAAGTAACAGATTATAAAAGACTGTAGTTTCTATTTTAAAAATATAAATGATCTGCGAACAAACATGATTTTGACTGAATTTATCAACACCTGTCAACTGCCAGATAATTTTTTGTTTGGCGATTTATTTATATTCGTGTTTTAAAAAAAAGTAATTTTTTTCCTTTGAATATTTTCATTGCCGCTTTAATTCAATCTATTCCTAGTAGATTCATCTGAAGTTTCATCTCTCTAAGTCAGCATCTTTCAGCGGCGTACGCAGACAAATCGTTTCAGGGGGGGGGGGGCTGAGCAGAGACTCTTTGAAATGAGGGGGGGCACCTCATAAAATGTAGCTAAAAGAAGTGAATGTTTCGAATTTGCGATTTCAATGCTAAATTAATGTGACAAAAATACATTAATTTTTTTTTTTTAAATCTTTATAATAACTAAAAAAAGTAAAACGTTTTGATGAAAACAGAAAATAGTAAAATTAAAGTTCGCTTCTTGTTCCTGCTTGCAAAATTTTGGAAAATTTGTGCTTTAATATCGTTAATTTTGCGATTGATTTTACTGTTGTTCCTAACATTTCAACCACATTTCTTTAAATATAACGAACAGAGTTAGATGAGTGAACGACAATTCATCGGTGTTTCTGAAACATATATTTGCAATAAAAACAAACAAAATTGAATTATAGAAGCTTATCATAAACGCAACATAAAGTAAAATAGACTAATTAAAACTTTTTTAAAACATCATTTCTCTCCTTTCCTTTTAATTTTGTCTTATATTTAATTAGTTGATCTGAAAACTTTTCTGACATTGCGACTTCGAAAAGAATGGAGAAGAAAAAAAATCAAAGCTTAAATTTTAAAAAATCGGTTTGAAAATTTCGGAGGGGGGCTGCAGCCCTATCAGCCCACCCCTTGAGTACGCCACTGGCATCTTTGCTATTAAAAAATAATCAACTGAGAAGCAGAGTTTTTTTTTTTTTTTTTAATTACGTCCGTCAATAGTTACAAAAGAAAACATGAACTGCAATCTAACATGGTTAATTCGAACACTCTTAAAGCGAATTATTTCTAGGACATTTCAGATCCACACTCTATGGTTTGTAGTACATTGTTCTTCGGATAAGAGAAAGCAGAATTGGTTCCCGTTATCGAACCCGGACCACGAGAGGATGGGACCAATCGGAAAGAAAGACCTTTCTAACAAAAAAAGAATTTTTGAAATCGGTCCAGGCATCTTCGAGTAATCTTATAACATACAAAAAAAAAAAATTTCTCCGACGAATTGTATAACCTCCTCCTTTGTTGAAGTCGGTTAAAAAGGTTCCACAATGATTAATTTTCTAAATATCGCCGATTTTAACATCATTCAGTGGATTTTTTGCAAACTATCGCCAACAGCTCCAAATTGAACCCAAATTCAAAAAATCGTTTTTTCGCCAAATTTGACGCCAACTTGGCAACATATCGCCAAGTTAGCTTTTAACACTTGGTGACCAAAATCTTCGCGATATAACGCCAAGTGGTCGCCGCCAATTCATATCACTTCTGTCTGCAATGAAATTAACACTGATTTACCAAAAAAAACCCTTGGGGCTGGGGCATTTGAATGCAACCACTAGGGGCGGTGCACAACTAGACCCCCCTCAGAGCCTACATGTCAAACTAGAAGCTTCTACGGCATACAGCTTTTGAGACATACGACATACATACGCACATACATACATACATACATACATACATACAGGCGCCACGAGAAAACTCGTCGTAATTTACTCGGGGGCGGTTGAAAATTATTTTTCAGCTGGTTATATGTTGGTAGATACATATGCACGTGCTGACAGGTCAAAAAAATGACTCAACATTCATTCGGGGTGAGTAAAGTCAAAATTTAGAACGAAATTTGAGTGAATTTTTTTTCGCGATCACAATACTTCCTTCGCTACGTAAAAGGAAGTAAAAACATCAGCCGCAGACATGTTTGCTTTTGGAAATTGAAAACTTTCATGAACTCCCTTTACGTATGAAAATTTGGACAATCTTCAAAGTAGAAGATTTTAGAAAAAATTAAAATGAATTTCACTGAACAATGATTTTCATCATTGTTACTGAACCCTCAAATTTAGATACATTCTCCAAGTATATTTCTATTCAGAATCAAAATCAGAATAAGCTTGGGGGAAGGGGGGGGGGGGGTAAGACATGGTCAGGGCAACATAATTTTTATCTTAGTCGAGAGAAGTGCGAAGGATAATTGAACAGAGAAAAGTCTTTTCAAATCAACCATTCAGATCTAAAAGAATTAAAATATAATTCAAAATCATTCTATCATTTGTTTAGTAACTTTAAATATACAATACACCGCCAACTCGGTTATTCCGGTAGCCAATGTGAGAAAATTGAGACTGCACAGTGGTACGGTACAACTCGTAAATTTAAAGCAGAGCTACAGGTATAAAGCAGTAAGTTAACGTCCCTAAGCCATGACTAAGGCAGAAATATGCAATACACCCCCATTTCTGACTCCAGTTTGTTTACTTCCATGCTGACGAGTGCTAAAAGGCACGAAACTGCAGTCCATGGATGGAATAAATGAGTTGTTGGTGTATTGCATGTTTCTGTCTCAATCCTGGCTTAGGGGCGGTAACTTGCTGCTTTATAACTAAGTAATCTGATGTGAAATGAAATAGAGGTTAAAATGTTTCAACTGACCAGGATGTTCCATGCTGTTGCGTAGTCATTGGAAAGCCTTCAAAAGAACAGCCTGACAGAAGAAATCAATTAATTCAGTGTTTCAGGATTCAAAAAGGCTGAAAAGAGATAAAAATCCAATGAGCATATAGTATAAGAGAAATTTCGTTCAAGCGACAGTCCGACAGTATTCTTAGTTACATGAAATTTATCAAGTGGCTCTTTTTTTTTATTATTAAAGACTTTTTCTGTACTTGCTTTTGTCATGGTTTTTTATTATTATTATTATTAAAGACTTTTCTGTACTTGCTTTTGTCATGGTTTTCACCTTTTGCTTCCGGTTGCAGAGTTAATATCAGCCGCGTGAACTTAAACGCACTTCCGCTTTATAGTAGAGCGAGCGGCACAGTGCGTAACACAAAATAAATTTAACAAACAATAAACTTAACATATTAATCTGAAGGCTAACCGAAACAAAGATATATTTGCAGATTGTGGGCATTTAATCTTCACGTGATCTATGTATAAGCCTTTCATATAAATATTTTTACTTCTATTCTATTCTATTCTAGGAGTCAATAAACTTCGACACACATGAGGACTGCGTACTATGCGCCTTGCCTCCACAGATAGTACAATACAGATTTTATTGAAGGAAAGAATTTACAGCACAGAGAAGGAAGTTACACCCAGGGCAAAGGCGGGAATCGAATCCGCGCCTCTTGAGCTTACAAACTGACGGGCAGACCCATTGCGCTGTTGAGGCCCCAAATATTTTTACTTATGTAAGAATCATCATGCGTGCGAACGGAACAATGCGTCACGCCGCTCCGCTGTAAAGACGTTTAGAATTGAATTTTAAAAGGGACAAGTGATAAGAAAAAGAGAGAGACGAAGATATTGGGGGTGGCCAGGTGGAAGGAAAGGGAATGTGTTGTGGAATTTGGGCATTAAGTCATTATATAAGCTAAGAAAGTACGCCTTTAATATAAATGCTTTTATTTATTTGTGTGAGGATTCTCTTGTGATAATGGCACAAAGCGTTAGGCCGCTCTGCTGTTTGGAATGGACTTTTCTAATTCACGTTTGGTAACAGGACGAGAGAAGAAAATATTGGGGTTGCCGGGTGTAGGAAGGGGAGTGTGCTGTAGATATCCGAGGAGTAAATCATTACAAACCTTAAATATAGGCCTTTAATATATATGTATTTTGTGAAGATGTTTATGTGCTAACGACACGAAAGCATCAGGTCGCTCCTCTGAAAAGGTGTTAGGAATATACTTTTGGATGGTATGCGTGGCAACAGGCCGATAGAAGGCGATGATATAGAATTAGTTTGGGTTAATCTGTGCTTTGGGTCCCTTTTCTCGCCAAACACGGATTTCGGTTTTGTCGCCATAGAAACGCCATTTTTGCGTAATGTCTCTTGGAACTTTCAACTACGCGAGACAACAAGGAAAAACACGCCAGTTGACTGAAGATCACTGGTAGTTTGTTTATATGACCTTTTAAAACGCAATGTAAATATTTTATTGTTCTTGTTATTATTAATTAAAGACTTTTTCTGTACTTGCTTCTGTCATAGTTTTCACGTTTAGATAACACAAAGACATCCACTGGACATCCAGAAGCCTTCATTCATAGGATTCTCTGACTTCCGCAGGAGATCCCAAATTTACCGAAAAACGTCTTGTAGACGTCCGCAGGTGATCCAAAATCCACTTTTTTTACGTCCACAGGACGTCTTAAACGGACATTTTCAGGACAACTGCAGGACTATCACGGGACACTCTAAATTTTACGCACGTCCTGCGGGCATCCTTAAGACCACTGCTGGACTGTCATAGGATGCTCTGACGTCCTTCGCAGATCCGTCTCCTTCCTTTGCCCATCCCTTTTTATCCTAAGCAGATCGTCTGGACGTCCTTTGACTCTACTTTTCAATAGTTTTTTATCCTCTGGCACAGGAAAAAAAACAACAAGCTTTTTTACTTTATTCTGTAAACTATTAACATTAAATATGTCGAAACCTAAAATGCATTTCAAGCTAAACTGCTTTTTCTTAAAGATCGCACTAAAAGTTTCTTTTGAAAAGAATTTTCTATTCAACAAATATCCTACTGCTGCATTGGTTTAATGTTTATCCTTCAAAAACAATTTTAAATACAAACATGTGTAATAGTTAGACTTACCTTGGCAAATTTATAGCATAAAAGCTTCACGAAACAGAGACAGAGAACATGCAGCACGTTTCAAAATGGTGGTGTAAATATTCGCGATTCCCGGGCGACAGCATGGGTGCTATGCTAGCGCGCATGTGCGGAAAACCGGCTTTTAGTAGTTCGTCTTGTATGGGATACCAGTTGGATGTCCATCTACACTCAGATGTGGGATCTTCAAATTTCGAGAGAACTCGTCTCACGTAGGCAATCCAAAGGACGCCGTTTGTGATCCTTCGAAGGACATATCCTATAAAGGATTTGTGGGATCCTTATAGGACATCCTGCGGACGTATGTGGTTATCTGGGATTACTTCCGGTTGCAGAGTTAAATCCAGCCGCGTGAACTTTAACGCGCTTCCGCTTTATAGTGGAGTTGAGTCGAGTACTAACATTGGCAGGACTACGACTGGAAGCTTTAAATCCAGCTGAAATTGTTGGAGATAAACCTTGCAACATTAAAGCAAAAGAAGAAATGAAACGAATGAGATTAGCTAACAATCAACATATTAGTCCAGTTCAAAAATTTACTTAAGTTACTTATTAACAAGAAGTTCTGTCAAGAACTAAACGAGCCTACTTTCCCGTACATCGACATCGGCATTCTAGCATCTGATCATTATTCTCTTGATCATCTGAGACTAAACATTATGTCAAACATACCTTTTTAGCACTTAAAGCTGATTTCTAAAAGCAAAATATACCCCTCTCATCAGATGAAATAGAGACATAAAAAGTGAATAAATGAAGTTTTGTCGCACCTTTTAAAGAATGTAACTGTTACAGTTCTTCCGTAGAAGAATTCCTCAATCGTTTTCAAAAAAAAAAAAAAAAAATTAAAAGTACAAAGTACATCAAAACACATTTTATCAAAGAAAGGAAAAAAACCTCGTCCGTCGATAAAATGTCTCGATTTTCACTTTTAAACCGTTGCCAGTTGTTAAATATAAATAAAGAATAAAATGCCCTCGTGAATGAAACACTTTTGTTACAAAAAAAATCGTCTGCCAAAAAAAAAATAATAGTAATAAATAAAATAACACAAATGAATAAATAAACAAAAAATCGTCTGCACAGTCAGTCATTTTTTTCTGAGCCTGCATTTCCGCCATGTTTGTGGAGTCGGAGTCGGAATCAGAGTCCTCACAGAAGATTATTCAGAAAAGTACTTTACAAACATTATTTATCAAAACCATTTTTTTACAAAGTTAGTTTGAAGGAAATCCGACTTTAAGTTCCAGGATCAACATTCAACTTAAATTCCCCGTAGGCGCTAATGTTAAATTTTTTTCTGAACGGTTCAATATTGAACAAAAACTGGTTCAAACCAAAAAGCGAAATAAGGGAATGAACCTCTCCGAGATCTTTTAAACAAAAAAAAGTTTATTCCATTCGGATGGTTCACTCAGAAGTTATTAGGTGGGGAAAGGTTGCTTGAACGGTTCAATGTTGAACGAAAAATTGTTCAAATTGAAAATTTAAATACTGTAATGAAGTATCCTTGCTGAGATCCTTCGAACAAAAAAAAAGTTTATTTAAATCGGACTGTTCACTCAAAAATTATTAGGGGTGACAGCTTGCTTGAGCGGTTCAATGTTGAACGAAAAATTGTTCAAATCGGAAATGTAAATACGGGAATGAAGTATCCTTGATAAGATCTTTCGAACAAAAAAAAGTTTGTTGAAATCGGACTGTTCACTCAAAAGTTAGCATCGCGGGACAGGTTGTTTGAACGGTTCAAAGTTGAACCAAAAATTGTTCAAATCGAAAAATCAAATATGGGAATGAGTTGTACTCGCCGAAATCTTTCCAACAAAAAAAAGTTTGTTCAAATTGGAATGTTCATTCAAAAGTTATTAGGGGGGGAAAGGTTGCTTGAACGGTTCAATGTTGAACCAAAATTGTTCAAATCGAAAAATCAAGTATGGGAATGAGTTGTAATCGCCGAGATCTATCCAACAAAAAAAAGTTTGTTCAAATCGGAATGTTCATTCAAAAGTTATTAGGGGGGAAAGGTTGCTTGAACAGTTCAATGTTGAACGAAAAATTGTTCAAATCGAAAATGTAGATACAGGAATGAAGTATCCTTGAAAAGATCTTTCGAACAAAAAAAAGTTTGTTCAAATCGGACTGTTAACTAAAAAGTTAGCATCGCGGGGCAGGTTGTTTGAACGGCTCAAAGTTGAACCAAAAATTGTTCAAATCGAAAAATCAAATATGGGAATGAGCTGTACTCGCCGAGATCTTTCCAACAAAAAAAAGTTTGTCCAAATCGGAATATTCATTCAAAAGTTATTAGGGGGGGACAGACAGACCGACCGACAGACCGACAGACCGACCGACACACAAATTCCCCATCTCAATACCCTACTTTCAAATTTTTAATTTTTCGATATTCATTTTACCTTTTTATTTTTTTAACTTGGCGATATTTTTTTTAACTTGGCGATATTTTTTGGACTTGGCGATATTTTTTAGATGCATTAAGCCAATTTTAATACTTTTTTCGTCTTTCTTTTATTTTTAACGGGAAAGTAGGCTAAAAAGGGCTGTAGAAAATGCATTGGTAGTTCTTCAAATTGAACATTACGCTTGATGGCGTTTGACCCAAAGTAAGTTGATAAATTAACAAAATTGGAAACGAAATATTCTCATGAATAAAAAATAAAGTGTACGTGAATAGCATTTTTAACGGCGTTTGTTATTTTCTCGGTGAATTATGCTTAACGACGTTTGTCTTCACGCAATTCTAAATAAATTTTAAAACGAAAAAACTTTGAAATAAAATATAAAAAAAACTTTTTAAATTTAAAGACTATTTCTGTCCGCTCATTCGCACTAAAAAGTATAAAATAAACGGTGAAAATGCGCTTTGGGTCCCTGCTTGGCGCATTTTCAAAAAGTCGCCAATTTTTGCGTACTGTCTCTCGCAGCTTTCAATTCGCGAGACAAGGAAAAACGCGCCAGTTGGCGACTTTTTGAAAATGCGCCAAGCAGGGACCCAAAGCGCATTTTCACCGTTTATTTTATACTTTTTAGTGCGAATGAGCGGACAGAAATAGTCTTTAAATTTAAAAAGTTTTTTTTATATTTTATTACGGATCTTTTTTTCAAAAACTGTGACTCAAATAAAACCGTTTTAGTTCTCTTTCATCCCTGTTATGTTCCTCAAATAACAAAAATTAACCCAAACTCAAAGGATGCTAGAAATAATAAAACCTTTTGGTAAAACACATGTTTTAACATTATTTGTTTTGGAATTTTTTAACTTAAACATTACACTGCAAAAATAGAGGTTGCTTTTACAGTATTATACAGCTAATTTTATAGTGATTTTATAGTAATAAACTGTAAAATTTCTAGTTTCACAGTTTATTACTGTGCATTTTATAGTTTTAAACTGGAACCTCTGCTGCCAGTATTATACTATAAAAACAACAGTTTTTTTTTTTTTTGCAGTACAATGACATACAAAGTGAATGCATGTCATTTTTAAGAATGTATGTCAGCTTCAAAAAAAAAAAAAATATTTAAAAACAATAGGCTTTCTATTCTTGATAATACAGTGAACTCTCACTTATACGCCGCCTCATTTATACGCCTTTTACACTTATACAACGATTTTGACTGGTCCCAGCACATTCCATAGCAAAATAATGATAGTATCATTCGTTTATGCGTCGTTCTAGAGACAAATATTTCACTTATGCGCCGAATTTCCATTAAAATGTAAAAAAATTAATTCATTTTCCTTAAAAAATAAGTATTTTCCATCACTTTTCTCTTTAATCTTTCGCCTTTATTGCTCACGGAAGGCATTTTTTCCGCATGAACTAGAGTTCGGAGAGGGACAATTATCTATTATGCATCGTTTTAAAGGGAACAGTTTGTAATTATGCATGCTTCAATTTTTATTTTCTCTTTATTATTGTAGTTACGTTACAATAATTGCCAAACCGCAGTAATCTTTTCCTTTTCTATAGAAACATTCTTATTCATTCTCTCATTAGAACTTATGTTGCGTTTTAGTCCTTTAAATAGGCTTGTTCACTTATACGTCTCTTTCACTTGTGCTCCTTTTTCCGTTGGTCCCTTGCTTCGGCGCATAAGTGAGAGTTCACTGTATGTAAATAAAAAAAAAGTAACATTGTTTTCGCAGTATAACAAAGTTTAAAAAGGAAGCAACGTTTTATCCCATATAATCAATCGTTTAAAAATCTTTTAACTATATCTCATAAAGTGCCATTAATTTAATCTCCTTGTCGAATGAACGAATAAAATATCTCGTTTTACCATACTTTCAGCATTGAGTGATTGAAAAAGGAGTTCATTTTTTCCACTGCCTATTTTTTACCAACAATTCACCTGCCCTCGACTCAAATCGTCGACCCTCAGTGATGGATAGCGATGTTACGTTGGCATGGCAACCGAGGCGATTCCTGACCACTTTTCTTAGGAAAAACCGGGTAATTACGATGTATCGGCGATCAAGGTCGGGATGATTGAGCAATCGATTCTGGCGTGGAGAAAAAACGTTCGAAACAAACGGTAATGGAACGGAAAGTTTTGTTTCCCACTATCAAATAGATTCTTGAGCTTTTTTTCATTCTCTTTATTCAAAGTGGATAAAATTCAATGTGTGCTGGAATGAAATCCTTGATTTTTTTGTGAGAACAGCTCAAGTATTAATGTACTGCAAAAAATAAATGTTGTTTTTACAGTATAATACAGCTAATTTCACAGTAATTTTACAGTAATAGATTTAAAATTGCTAATTTTACTGTTTATTACTGTGCATTTTACAGTTTTAAACTGGAACTTCCACTGCCAGTATTATTCTGTTGTTTTTACAGTATAATACAGCGAATTTTATGGTAATAAACTATGTTAATTTTATAGTAATAAACTGAAAAATTGCTAATTTTGAAGTTTATTACTGTGCATTTTGCAGTTTTAAACTGAAACTTCTGTTCACAGTATACTACTGTAAAAACAACAGTTTTTTAGTGTAGAGGAAGTAAATTATTCAGTAGCAATAATTAAGGTTTTTCAGCGTTTTATCGCACAAGATTGAATTTCTGTTGACAACTGTTTCATGGTTACAAATAAAAACTTTTTCAATGAAATGAGATTACTTTGCATGCTAAAGTTCACCTTTCGGTTTTTTTTTTTTTAATTCAGAAGCAATCAGCTTCGACATACATGAGGACTGCGTACTGTGCGCCTTGTCTCCTGACAAACACAGGACAGATTTACGGCACAGAGAGGTTAAAATAACAACCATGGGCAAGGCGGGATTCGAACCCGCGACCACTTGCTTGCCAGGAGAGTACTCTACCTCTAGACCCAGTTGGCCCACTTCACCTTTCGTTGCATTGCAAAAGGGGTTTCTTGCAACCCTGAAGCAGTTGCGGTTGAACTGGCTATTGATTCCTTTTTTGTGCTACGTGCCGGCAAAATATGCACTTTAATCTAATCGGAATTTTTATGCACGCTTCGTTTGACATAATTTTTATTCTCAAAAGGTAGATCGTGCAAAGCCGAGCAATGCAGCTAGTAAACATATAAAGTTAAACTTCTGTCAGTGGCAGGCAGGAAATACAAGAAAGAACTGCGCTTCCTAAATTTTCAGTATGATTACTTAAATTAACAATCCGTTTTAGGGCGGTTATTGGATTCTCATCATCTTTATGACAGTAAATTTTACTAGAATCTGTATCTTACGTACCGAAATGCTTATCAAAAAGGACTTGCAAAATACGTCGTTTTCTCTAGTAAAGCATATTTGAAAATAAGTACTAAAATTAAATTAAAAATTAAACAACCCCGACCATGGTTGTCGACCTCATATTAAAACGAACTTCGATTTTCTAAAAGCCTTTTTAAGTTCAACTATATTTAATTGTTTTTGAGAAGACATGGTGAACACGGAATAGGAAAGATAATTCTTACTAGCAAAATTTGACAGTCTCAAAAGCAGAATAAAGAGGGAAAATTGAAAATCCTTTTAAAACCTCGTACTAAAATCAACGACAAATATTTTAATTGTTAAAAAATAGAAAGTGGCAACATATAAATATTTTAAATCAGCGAGTTTTCTTTCTGTGTCGGCCAACAATGACATCGGTTTCCAATTGCGTAAATTTAAGGCTTCGCCACATTTGCTAAAAAAGGTTACAATTCGAGTTCTAAATAACATGGAAGCTCTAAACACATTCTATCAGATGCTGATTTTTTTGCCTTTCTTTTGATATTGCCGCAAAAAATTTTCAAGCATGTTTTCACTTCAAAAATCACAAAAAAGTTTTTAATTAATATCTTTGTTAATTAATATCATCCGAAGACGCGACTTTGCTAAGAACACTTTCGATCAACTGTCTTTTCAAACAAAAGCGAAAAAATTCAAAATCGGTCCATCCGTTCATCCCTTAGAGTGCCACAGCCACACATACACAGATTCACAGACAAGTCAAGCTTATAACCCCCTTTCTTGTTGCATCGCGGGTTGATAATAACAATGCTAAAAGAGTTATTAAACTTTAAATTTAGTTAAAAGTACAAGAAATATATGCTGCTTTTGAATGCAAGCATAAAACAGAATGCTTTTCTAAGCAGCAGAATGCACAGGGCTGTTGGCTCAAACACTGAAAATACTTGTGAACCCTTCTATCAGATTTGCTTCTGCGGAAGATCACGCTCCATAGCTCATTGTGATCACAGTCTCGCTCTAGATATGATCAAACGTGGATCTTCAATGTTTGATGAGCCTCGGCGTTTTGCTATTCGGAAACTTTATACTCAAGTACGTCAATGTAGTGGTACACAATCCTTGATGAACTAATTTCTCGGTTTTATATCAAGCGACTAGTACAGGGGTCTCCAACCTTTTTTACTCGGGGGCCAAATTGAAAATTTTTGGAAGCGGGGCGGGCCAACAGTCCAAAAATAGTTCAGTTCAGATGGTTTTTTTACCCGACTACGGCAAAGCCTAAAGGAAGGGTTATGTTTTTATCAGTCTGGCTATGTTTGTGGTTAAGGATGTTCCACCGTAGCTCCTAAACTATTCATTCGATTTTGATGAATGAGGTGCCTATCGATTCGTTTTCGAGTCTCGAGTGTCATAGGCTACTTTTTATTAGAATTTAACAAGAGAAAAGATCGTTTATTCCTAGACAAGCACCGATTTTAACCGATATTTTCGGAGCTAAGTGTGTTCAACAATGAATTTCCAATGTAAGGCTTACCTAGATTTTAGCATGAAATTAGTATAAAGCAATATATATATAGAAAATAGTTATTAAATATTTGTTTCAATTCCTTATTTTACACATGCATTTTTCCAGTTAAACTTGAGTTTCAAGGTTTTTGTTTTGACAACACTTGATTCCGTGACGTGAAAACTTGTATTTAAATAGGCAAAAGTTTCATTACCCGACTACGGCAAAGCCTAAAGGAAGGGTTATGTTTTTAGCAGTCTGGCTATGTTTGTGGTTAAGGATGTTCCACCGTAGCTCCTAAACTATTCATTCGATTTTGATGAATGAGGTGCCAATCGATTCGTTTTCGAGTC
>JAXGGA010022225.1:0-15330 GCA_038373865.1 Uloborus plumipes | reverse complement strand
CAATGTACAGTGAACTCTCCCTTATACACCGCCTCATTTATGCGCCTTTTTCACTTACTCGACGATTTTAAATGGTCCCAGCACATTCCACAGCAAATAATGATAGTATCACTCGTTTATGCGTCCCTCTAAAGATAAATATTTCACTTATACGCCGAATTTTCCGTAAAATGTAAAAAAAATATATTTATTTTCTTTACAAAATAAGCATTTTGCTTCACTTTCCTCTTTAATCTTACACCTTTATTGCTCACGGAAGCCATTTTTTCCGCATAAACTAGAGTTCGGAGAGGGACAATTACTTATTATGGATGGTTTTAAAGAAAACAGTTTGTAATTAGGTATGCTTCAATTTCTGTTTTCTCTTTATCATTGTAGTTACGTTACAGTGCTTGCCAAACCGTTGTAATATGTCCCTCGTCTATACAAACATTCTTAATCATTCTCTCATTAGAACCTACACTGGCGGAAAAAAAAATCCCAACACCAAGAAAGACTTGTGTTAGATAAACGAAATTTGGTAGGCGTGTTTATACTACTGAAAGATGACATCGATTGAAATTTCGCGCTCCGCGCATAAGTATGGCGCAGCTGGCGTCACTCAGAACATGCAAATAAGGTTTGTTTTAAAAGCGTGTTGTGAAGCTCGTGTGTATTATTTTTCCCTGAAATTTAACGAATTGCGTTCATGTTAGCCAGGAATGCCTTTAAGAAGACGAAGAAGCCATTATGAACAGATCACCGAGTTTAAACGAGGTCGTACAATTTGGCTACGAGAAGGTGGATTTTCATTTCGCGATATAGCAGAAAGACTTGGGTGGGAATGTTTCCACCATGCATGATTATTGGAAGCTATGGGCAACGGATGGTACTACTTCAAGAAGATCGATTTCCGAGCTGCCACGTGGCACCACTGAGAAGGAAGATCGCCGAATCTTGCGTACGGCTGTGGCGCATCGTACTGCATCTGCGGCTGACATTCGAGCTGCAGTTGGTACCGTCGTGACCCAAGGAACGGTAAGAAACTGTTTACTTCAAGGACAGCTCCGAGCCAGGCAGCCTGTAGCCGGTATTCCATTGACTGCAAACCATTGCCTTTTCCGACGGCAGTGGTGCCACGACAGAGCTCACTGGAGGTCGGAGTGGAGATCTGTTGTAATTTTTGATGAAAACAGATTCTGAATTAGTGCCAGTGGTGGCTGTATATTGGTCAGAAGGAGGCCAGGGGACCGCCTGCATCCAAGCGGTCTACGGCCTAGACATACGGGACTCACACCTGGAGTCATGGTCTCTGGAGCAATTTCCTACTACAACAGGGGCATTCTTGTGGTTATCCCAAACTCACTGACTGAAAATTTGTCGTCAGTCTGTTTATTTAACCAGTAGTACAGCCCTTCATGAATAGCATTCAAGGGGGCGTTTCCCAACCAGATAACGCTCGCCCTCACATCGCTGCTGTAACGCAATGTGCTCTACAGAGTGCTGACATGTTACCATGACTTGCAAAATCACCAGGTCTGTCTCCAATTGATAACGTATGGGATATCATGGGATGGCACCTCGAGCATCATCCACAGTCAGCAATGACGGTCTTAGTATTGACACAGCAAGTGCAACAAGCATGGAACTCCATACCACAAAGTGATATTCGGCACATGTATGACATAATGCATGCACGCTTGCAGGCTTGCCTTCAAAATTCTGGAGGTTACACCCTCTATTAAATTAACATAATTTCACATTTGCACGATATTTTCTTGAGCTTAAATTAGCCAGTGACAGTGGCGTAATCTAGGGGGGGGCATAGGGGGGCAAGTGCCCCCCTACTTTTTTTGGTCCAAGGGCAGAGTTATTATTTTGCCCCCCCCCCCCTAGTTTTTAAGTGAAAATTTTTTTAAAATTGTTTGTCAAATGATGCATACCTTATTTTCAAACGAGAAAAAATGTAATTTCCTAAATGTAACCATTGTAGGAAAAGACGGGAAACAATACAATACAAATGCGACGACCAGCAGCAGGCTCTGGGCCCAACTGGGCTGGTCCTAGTCAAATTAAAGACCCCAATGAAGATCAATGGCCCTCTTAAAGCTATCTACTCCATTGCTCCTTACCGCCTCTTCCGGTAAACTGTTCCAAGTTCCCACTTTTTTAACACAAGCCCTCACCCCCTTTTCCTTGGAAACTGCTTTTAAGCAATAAATAGGGTCTGATTTTATCCATAAGACCTCCCTAGACACACATGGTCAAACAAGGGTCCCTGAAAGGACAAAATCTGTTTATTTTACGTTGCTTAAGATATCTTTGAAAAAAGCAATTTGAGCGAAAAAAGATGATAAAATTGCATAATAAAACAATACTTGTAGCTGATACTTGAAAGCTGTTTGGCAAATTTAATTGATGTTTTTCTTTTTCAATTTCTTTTTATTATTTTGTAAAGAAACATTTACATGACATTTTTTAAAATAAATGTTACAGTACAGTCCCCCCCCCTCCCCCTCGACTCTGATTCAGATTAGCCCTCTCTCTGTTTTTACTTCCCCCTTTTTTTGTTTTTTTTTTTAATTGCAACACTGACAATCCGCAGTAGTTATTTAGATGTAGCCGAAGCCCGGAACACAGTTCTGATTCCATTGATTCTACAGTTTAAGCTGACCTACGGTGGGCATGATTCCCTTGAGAGCAGGCTCCCGAGTTGACGCTCAAGGTAATCTTTCAGCTTTGACGGTGCCTTGGATCCTTGATGGTTTCGTGGAAGTCAGTTCCTTTAAAGTTGTGAGAAGGACTTGAAGCTTATTTTGGTATAAAGAGTTAAGATAGTGTTCTTTAACATCTGTCATTATTTATGGAAGCCATTGGCTATTATTAGTTTCTTCCACTATTGTATGGATCAGACTAAGATCTAGATCAGACCACCATTGGAAGGCGTATGGGAATATCTAACTCTTTCCCACGATTTTTTCACTCAAGTTATGAATAACTGGACGCCTCAGACAACAAAAATTTCTCATGAATGGAAAGGTACAGCTACTTGACTTTGTCGGATTACCTTTGTCGGATTATTTCTATAGGTAATCCGGTAACCTTTAGTACTTTATTTATCGCTTCACAATATGTACGTGTGTTGTCGGATTGCCTTTGTCAGTTGTCGGATTATTAATTAAATTAATTTTTATTGCTTTACTATGCATGTGTGTGGTATACCGCAAAACTAGGAGGCGTGTACAGTAGGGTGTCCCGAAAAAATTGAATTTCTACAAAGTACTTAGCCTTAGTGCGGAAAATTTGTGACTCCTCAACACTAATTACAGGGCAAAATTTCTTGACTCTGAGTTAATGCCTTCTGCTCTGGCAAAAGGCTTGAAGTTTAGAGATTTTTGGAAAAAAATCGAAAACAGAGAAAATTTACAAAATATTTTAAAATCCACAGAATGTTAAGCCTTAGTGCTGAAAATTTGTGACTTCCTAACACTAATCACTGAAAAAAATTTCAGGACTCTGAGTTAATACCTTCTGCTCTGGCAAAAGGCTTGAATTTTAGAAATTTTTAGAAAAAAAATCAAAAAAAAGAGAAAAATTACAAAATGTTTCAAATTTCACCGAATGTTAAGAATTGGTGCAAAAAATTTGTGACTTCCTATCACAAACTAACACGTAAAATTTAAGTCTGTGAGCTAATTACTTATGCTCTGAAAAGAGGCCTGAAATTAGAGCATTTCGTTAAAAAATTCTTAAATGCGAGTTACACATAACAAAGCTGCTACATACCTAATACGCTCCAATATTTCGAATTTTTATCGCCTGAATAACATCAGACTACCTCTTGAATTGAAATGGGCTCCACTTCTTTGTTTATATGGTTAAGTCTATAAGGAAGTCAAGTGTTTTAAATATTGGTTCGAAGTCATATGGAGTGTTTTTCGTATTACTGCAATATGTCTAAATCGAAACGCTAATTTTTTCCCCCAAGAGATATTTCTAAATGGACAATTTTCAGGTATGATAAAGACTTTGACTACACGCTTCTAACCTATGAAGATGTTATAAAATGTTGTATGTACGAGAGACGAATATTTTCTTTAGAGATGGCTAGTCTAGCTTCTCGATTATTGCGGATCGTGTAGCAAGAAAGATGGCAAACTTGTTTAAAGACTAGTGCATTGCGGTAATTTCAGAACAACGTGTTATTGCAATGATACTTACTTATCACAAAAAATATGTGGCCATGAAGGATGTTCTTAAAAGAGTCAAACACAACGAGAGAACAAGAGATCTAATACTTATGAAATTTAAGGAGGTAGCAGTGAAACTCTTTGATATAGCTGCTTGTAAGTGCCATGATTTGTATTCATGTGCATGTCCTAAAGAAAAAAGTGTTCCGTTAAAAGAAAGGCATTTCTCTCTGATCAAAGGACTACTAGATTAATGTTCAACGGTGCAGTGGATATTGAAGAAACAAAGAAACTTCCAAAGAGACCAAAGAAAAAGTCGCAGGACTCTATTCGCTATACTCTTTTGGCACATCTACCAGTTCTCCGCAAAGACGATCTTCGAAATATGTTGGTTGTTGGAGTTTCATGCAAAAAACGGAAGTTTATTCAATTCCCTTGCCCCATAAGAAGGCATCAAATCAAGTCGGTGGCCACGAGAAAAGAGACGAATTTATTTTGGCTGTTTTAAAATCACCCAGCAATGTGCCTGCATTTCAGCATAAAAGTGATTACAAATTACAGCTATACATGATGTCTCTCTAACTGTAAATTCTAAAGCGTGAACTGTACATTATGAAGTTTTTAAAGTGCATAATGGATGAGATTTAAACCCACTTTGCAATTTTTTTTTAATGCGTAGAAATCTATATGAAAAATGCAGTTATAATTTTTTGAACATTTGTCTTGAGATTTTCTAACTGCATAAATACTTTAATTTCTAATCGACCTTATTTCTACATGAAATTAGATTATAAATAAAGATCTCTCTTTTGTGCTCTTTTATTAAAATCTTTAGGGCTCTTTTACCTAAAATTCAAGTCTTTTGTCATAGCGGAAGACATTTTCTCCGAGTCGCGAAATTTTGCTCTGATATTAATCTTTTGGGTTCTTTTACGTGAAATTCAAGTCTTTTGCCATAGCGGAAGACATTAACTTAGAGTTCCGAAATTTTGCTCTGATATTTGCGTTAGGAAGCCACAAATTTTTTGCACTAATTCTTAACATTCGGTGAAATTTAAAATATTTTGTAACTTTTCTCTTTTTTTGATTTTTTTCTTAAAATCTCTAAAATTCAAGCCTCATGCCAGAGCAGAAGGTATTAACTCAGAGTCACGAAATTTTTCTCAGTGATTAGTGTTGGAAAGTCACAAATTTTCAGCACTAAGGCTTAACATTCTGTGGATTTTAAAATATTTTGTAAATTTTCTCTTTTTTCGATTTTTTTTCAAAAATCTCTAAATTTCAAGTCTCTTGCCAGAGCAGTAGGCATTAACTCAGAGTCAAGAAATTTTGCCCAGTAATTAGTGTTGGGGAGTCACAAATTTTCCGCACTAAGGCTAAGTGCTTTGTAGAAATTCGATTTTTTCGGGACACCCTAGTGTACAGACTATCTGTCTCCGGTTAATTAGCAAATAGAATGTCTAGTCTATCTGAGCATCTGTCACAGCAACATATATCCCACCAATCGAAAAAATTGTCCTTAAAAAGATGCACACCTACACCTTGAGCCCCTGTTAGTTAGGATACGCTGATGAAACTAATTTTGAATTTTGATTGGAAAAAGAGTCCACTTGTTGATTCGGTTCTACAAGGGTATAGGGCACGTCAAGCCACTAGTCAATACTAGAGTTTAGAGTTGCAGTGTTAGAAGATCCATCTCCAGTTTCCTCCAAGTTTGGCAAAAAGATAAAAGTTACGAAGTAGAAGATAATAGATCTCTAACAAATAGGTTAGTCTTTCTACTTTTATCTCTTAACATTTTGTCTAAATATTTACAGTCACCAAAGATAAATTATAAAAACGTATTAAAAATGGTCAAGGAAACAAAGAGTATCTTAAAAAATCTTAGAACAGATCAAGAGTTTGAAAATTTGTTTAAAACTACTTCCGATCTTTCTACAGCTATGGGATTTAAACCTCCTCACATTCAAAGACACAAGCGCGTGCTGTGCCCCAGAAATGAGGAGGCGGAGATAAACAATCTACAACTACTTCAAAAGACCACTATAGAATCGAAAATTATTTTAAAGTTTTAGATGTAATTATTAATGAAATTGAGCAATTGTGGCGTTTTCAGATGTCTTGACAGAAAATGAACCTAGAATCCAAAGTTTGGAACTGATTTCCAATTTGTACGGTTTAAGTTTAGAAGAAATCAAAGCTGAAGTTCAAATTTTTAATCGCATATTTAAAAGCTCAACAGAGACGGATAACTTGGAAAACAAAATCAAATACATTAAGCAACACGATATAAGAAATGGATTTATAAGTCTTCATACATTGTATAAAACTTTCTTATGCATACCAATGAACACCGCATCAAGTGAAAGAATCTTTTCTCCATTAAAAAGACACAAAACGTATCTGCGCTGCACAACAGGGCAAGAAAGATTATCAGACCTTGCGTTATTGAACATTGAAAGGGACATTATAATAGATAAAGATGCTGTCATCAATGCATTTTCTTCAAAGGCAGAGATGAAAGGAAGCCGCCTTACCCTTCATTAGTGCTTGGTTGAATATGTTTTTTTTTTGTCAGATTTATACTTGTTTTCATGGTTAATATATTTAATTTGTAAATTTAAACTAATTTTTATTTTCTTTTTGCTGTTCGGTAATACATATAACTTTTGATTACACATTTTATTTTATAGCTTTTGATATTCCTGACTGGTTGCACGCGTTATGACTCAGTGTATGTAAATTTGATTCTTAGAGCAGAGATTTTTTGTATAGCATGGATTAAAAAACCAGTAAGAACTGAGATTGATTTTAGAAATCGATAAGATTTCAAGACCTACCTGTTGAAAAAAAAATGGAAAATATAAATTTTTAGTTTATTAATACGGAATGGTTGTTGCCAAACATATTGAGTTTTTCAGTGCAATAAATTTTATTGGTTGAAATACAGTTTCGATTCGACGAGTCATTTCACATTCTATGTTTATCACCCAGCTTTTCAATTTTTTTTGAATCTTAATTGATTCAGCTTTAACACTTTAAAGATGTTGGTTTCGAATCTTTGTGAAAGAAAATTTTTCTTCCAAATGTTACCATTGCTAATAAGACCTTTTGCTCCCAACAATGGTTAAATCAATGTCGCTTTTACTAATTTCTGTTTCCTGAATTCATTAAGATTAGTAAATGTACTTCCAGAAGTTGACCGAATGAATGAACAATGCCTATTTCACATGTGAAATTTTAGCAACTAATCCCTCTGTAGGTTTTCTTTAAGATATACTCTCAGTAACAGAGAGTAAGATGTACTCTTCTCGTCTCTGTTGCCTTGTTTTGTTTTTAAAACATTTAACACATACATTTCGTAAAAAGTTTTTCGATTTTTTGATTTTATTATTATCATCATCATCATTATTATTACTATTTATTTATTTTTATTATGATTATTCTATTATTATTATTATCATTTTTTTTTTTTTTTTTGAAAAAGTACATTTTGCATTATTTTAATTGAAAAAAGAAACCCTTACAAAAAGTTTGCCCCCCCACTTTTCGAGGCCAAATTACGCCTATGGCCAGTGATCTTGTACATTTAATCAATTAAACATGTTAACTAGACAATTGCATTACCCAAATTTCATTACTCTACGGCAATTTTTTCTTGGTGTTGGGATTTTTTTTTCCGCCAGTGTATGTTGCGTTTTAGTCCTTTAAATAGGCTTATTCACTTATACGTCTCTCTCACTTATGCGCCTTTTTCTGTTGGTCCCTTGCGCCGGCGCATAAGTGAGAGCTCACTGTATTTCTTCTAAAAAGATTGTCTCGCACTTTTTAGTGAAAATAGCTCTATTTAATTAAATTGGTGTCATTGAAACTGAAATGTGCTAAAGCAGAAGACTCCAGCCTACGACCCGCAAACAGATTTTGTCCGGTCCGCTGGATTTTTACAAACTGATTTTTTTTTTTATATCCATTACCCGCTTGTGTTGCGTTAACGCAACGGTCATTATAAAAAATCATAAAAAATTCTCTATTTAACTAATTTTTGTACCGATTTCAATTTTAGGTTAAGGTACAACAATAGAAAAAAGCTAAGTAAAAAAATTGGCTCAAACATTTCTTTTTATATGGAATAAAAATTGTGGTTCTAACATGCTTCTTTTTGCCTAAATTTCTGATCTATTTTTCTATCTTTTTTACAACTTTTTTCATTTAATTAATGTCCTTAAAATGCAGTTTTGGAAGATCTTTAACTATGTATAGAGGACAGTAAGCACTTCAGGCTAAAAGATGGGGTGCTGAGACTCTCTACCAGAAATTATTCGAAATAATTCCAAAAATGAAATTTTAGATGATTTGGGGTTAGGGAGTTGAGGTTAGGGAGAAAAGAAATTTGTAGAGATAGAAGTCCTTAAACCGAAATTTAAGATAATCTTAAAAGACGTTGGGAATATCAAGGACTATTTTTGGCGGCTGGAGGGTGCAGCAGTGCCATGGATCTTCTTTTGGATTCACCATCACTGCGCTCACGTATGGATGCTACTGAAAATTAATTCTATTTTTTTCCCTATCTACTTATATTAAAAACTGAGTATCTTTCTAACTATCTTTCTAACTATCTTTCTTTCTAACTATCTTTCTTTCTAACTATCTTTCTTTCTAACTATCTTTCTATGTCACGCTTCTTTCTCCTGAACGCCAATGAACTGAAAGTCGAACCAGGTACCGATAGATAGGTAATTTTTCAAGCTTCATTAGTTTCAATCTATATAATTATACGATTTTAATTAGCGAAGATATCAATTAATAAGTAGTCAAGTTTAAAGCGATTAAGCCTAATAAATGATTAAATATGAAATCCATTCTTGCATTGCAAAACGTGGTTGCCATGCCATGAAACAATAATAAAAATGAAAATGAGAATTTTGAATGAAGGCTTAACTAAATCAAACACGAAACTCATAAGCGGGCGACTTACATAGTATTTTTATCGCTAGCTACTTGTAATATTTTGAAACATTCATTTGTTGAAGAGCCATCTACTTATATTAAAAACTGAGTATCAATGTCTGCTTTTTCTCCTTTGAGCGAGCTGAACCAAGGGCGGATCCAGCTTCTGGTTAAGGAGGGGGTCATTTTCGGAAAGGGGGGGGTCAAAGTGCAATTTTTGTGCAAAAATGGGGTGGTTTGGCAGTTTTTTCGTAAAATAAGTCCCAAAAATGCAATTTTTTGCTATATTTGGTCGGTTAAGGGGGGGGGGGGGTCATGATCCCCATGACCCCACTCTGGATCCGCGCCTGAGCTGAACTTACTGAAACTTTCCTCACCATCTTGAAGGCGCGAAGCATCTCAATAATTCGAATGATTTTTTTTATACAGGAAAAAGTAAAGGCGTGAAGCGCCTGTTAGCGAGCCGCCTTGGCGGGGAGTAGTTTCTTGACATTTTCCTCACTACTTTCAGGGCACGAAGTGCCCGTGCAACGCCGGGCCACGTTCGTGGTACGTCTTGAAATCGAATGAACATTAAATTATATCAAATAAAACTTCAGAATGAGGTAAAAGTTAGAGAGGGGGGACGTTATGCATCAACATGCCGCAGGAAGCTAATCTAGCTGCCCTGGCAGCTAGTATATATATTAGTTTTTTACAATCTAAAAATATTTTTTTGAATTTAATGATAATGTCGTGACGCCATGAGAAATGCTTCGTGACCCCCTTTGGGGTCGCGACCCACAGGTTGGGAATCATTGACTTAATGCAACCAACCAGCCATGAGCTTAGTATCACTTCCCTGTTTTGAAAAATATGTGTCTTCTTTTTTTAATAGGGGAGACCGGGGCTATTTGGCATAAGGGGTACGTTGCTATTGTGCCTATATTTTCTAGTACACAGTGCCCACAGCTCTGCCGTCGTGATGAGACATACTCGGCAACCTTCTGCATCATCCACAATAGTTATAGTGTCTTGCTAGCGCGTGTTCGAAAAATATGTTTTTTTTTTTTTTTTTTGTGTTTTTCTTTCTGGTGAGTAAATTTTTTTTTTCCAATTTGCTTTTCGGTTTTCAGTACCCTTAAAAAAATTTCCAAGTACTCCAAGTTTATGGTGGATACAGTGGCTAAGTAGCCTGTGGATTGATGCAGTTACTGGATTCCCAGCCATTTGTATTCGGGCCAGGGCCAGCATGTTATCCAGAAAATGCCTTTGGGGCTAGTTGGCATTTTCAGCTTGGGGTATATTGGCATAGGCCAGTGATCTACGCCAACTTATCCCCCCTTGATGTTGGCGTGACATTGCATATTTATAGATACCTACACAGACCTAACTGATATCCCTTCTATTAGTGCGGGTAATGATGGTGTTTAAAATGTTCCTACTACTTGAAGGGCCAGGGGGAAAAAAGATGAAAGTGACCAAGAAGCGATTTCGAGAAAAACGAAGAACAAAGTTTGATTTCTCGTAGCTCCTTATGCAGTTTTTCGAGTTTTCATACACATTTCGGTCGCTTCTCATCTTTTTCCCCCTTGTTATTCTACCAGATGGTACTAGTCCTTCATAGCCCCTAGATAGCGCTAATATCTCAAAATTGACGAAAAAGTGACTTTCTTCTTTCTCCCCAATGGCTCTTCACTTGTTAAGGGTAGTACTAGTGTTAAAACTATCCCTATTGCTAGCGTCGAAAGGAGTGAACCTTCAATCCCCACTAATGCAACCCGCTCCTCCGAAACATGTCAACTTGTGAGCACTGAAGACGTTCAGCCTTGGGCCATGAAAACGGGCAATCAGAGGAAAAAACAGGAGGCACTGTATGTGTACACTGTACAATCCAAACCGGCACTCCAGTTGAAAATAAACTGGCAAAAAAAAAAACTGAGAAAATTCAATAAAAACATTTTACGTTGATGGGACAAAGAAAGAAAACAAAAACAATGACTACGAAATCAAAGAATAATCATAAAGAAACTTTCAAAGAAGGAAAATATTAGTAGCACTGAAACTGATGAGTCTTTCTCTGATGCTATACCGTATGCTGATAGTGAGGATGGCTATGATTTCTTGTTTCCTCAGTACAGTGATGAGAATAAAGATGAGCCATTTTTACTGGATCTGGTCTACCCCAACCTTCCTACACAGTCTCCACCTGCAGATGAGACACCATTAAATGCTGCTGTTGGAGCTGATTAGGTGAGTATGGGATAGTGAAGTATGAAGCCCGCAAATATCCAGGGCAAATACTTAAAGTCGATTACGAGGACTTTTCAGTCTCCACTATGGTGAAAACTACGAAGTATTGAATGTGACTAGAGCCGCCCAACGCTCATCTGAATCGAAGATTAACTCTGTTCAGATGAGTATAAGAACCCATCTTTTGCAGTTGACATGAAGCATTTGTAACCTACATGCTCCATACCTGTGTTTAAAAGCTTTGTTTTGATATATTACCTTATAATATATTTAAATAAATATTTAAAAAATAAAAAATTGTTATATTGCTGAAAATTTATCATTTCAAACAATGTTATGCCAACATACCCTGATACATCTGCCAACTTACCCCGACTCCGGGATAAGTTGGCACTGTTGAGGAGCCTTCGAAAAATATTTTTCACGAATTCCCGAGTAAATTTTAGATGATGTTCCTAGTGGGTTTTTGTAGCCAAGATGTTACCCTATTAGAGGTATAAATTATTGTTACTATAAGTACAACAGAAAAAATTAGAAAAATCGAGAAGTAAAAACTATGCCAAATAGCCCCGGTCTCCCCTATCCTATGCCTCGCATTTAATATTATGTTTCTTTGGAGGGGAAAACGTTAAGAAAAATGCGATTCAAATAAATCAGTTTAAATAGGAAATGGGTGTTTTGTATAAGGCAAATAAGTTTATTGCTCAATTATACAAACTATTTCAGTAAGATGTAAAGGGAAATGCTATAAAAGCGACAGCTGCCATCAACCATCTGTTTCTTGCGACTGCGGACCAACTTAAATAGATGTGAGTATTATTCCGCCAATACTCGAAGAAATACTTTTGGATATTTATATAGGACAAAAGCATGTAGCTGTAACTATTTCTCTTTTGCTATTATAATTTATGTCATAGCAAAATTACTATCATAAATTTTTATGGGTTTTTTTTTTTCCTATTTACTTTATCACAAGAATATGGTATATCGCAAAATATTGAAAAAAGCTCGTAGAATGTATTAAATGAAACATATGTTTGTAACTTTCTTCGCTTGAAAGTTTTAATTAAAATTACGGTAAGCAGTCTTAATTTACGAGGGTTGTTTTTTTTTTCAACCTCCGTTCGGCAAAAAAAAATTAACGGATTCAAAAAAAAAAAAAAAGTATATATATATATATATATATATATATATATATATATATATATTTATATATATATATATATATAATCAAAAGTAAGGTACAATCCTGTACAATTCTCTACATAATCACCTTGACGATTGAAGCATTTGTTATATCTGTGAACAAGCTTTATAATACACTCTCAAAAATTTCTTCTTAAATTGACGGAAATTTTCTTGGCAGCAGTGCTGCCGGAAGATTAACGATATTTGACGGATTTCCGTTTCTATTTTTTCTGTCAAATGAAGAAACTTCTGTTTTTATTTCTTTCGTTACAAGAGGGAAGTGCTCCGTCATTTGACGAATTTCCGTTTCGTTCTTTCTCCTGTTAATTGAAGAAATTTCCGTCTTTATTTTTTCCGTTATGGGAGGGTAATTTTCCGTTATTTAAAGAAACGTCCATTATGGTTGTTTCTGTTACACAAATGATTTATTTCGTCATTTGAAGTAATGTCCGTTGCGATCGTTTCCGTTAGATGTAGGAAATTTTGAGTTTTTCGAAGAAACTCGTTATTTTTGTTTCTCTTAAATGATGGATTTCTTTTTTCAGCCCTTAAAAAAAAAGAAAATTTTTGTACAGATTGAAGAAGAGTTAATCGGTTTAGACCAAATCGTTTTTTTTTTTTTTTTTTTTTTTTTTTTTTTCAAACTATGTGTTTTTACAATCTACTTATATTAAAAACTGAGTATCTTTCTATCTATGTCACGCTTCTTTCTCCTGAACGTCAATGAACTGAAAGTCGAACCAGGTACCGATAGATAGGTAATTTTTCAGGCTTCATTAGTTTCAATTTATATAATCATACGATTTTAATTAGCGAAGATATCAATTAATAAGTAATTTAAAGCGATTAAGCCTAATAAAAATGATTAAACTTCCAAGACATTTGTTTCTTACCGTTGCCATTTTGAATTAAAACGTTAATTAAATTATTGAACTATTTAAAATTCCAAGATATTTATTTCTTTCCGTTGCGATTTTAAATTAAAACGTTAATTAAATTGAACTTTTTAAAATGAAAGAGTGTTATTTTTTTCCATTGTCATTTTGAATACGTGTTATAACAAAGTTCTAACAATTGTTTTTATTCTAATTATTAATGACATATTTTTTCTCTGGTACCATTTTGAAAATGTGTTTTTAAATAAAACTGCAATTGCTGTTTTTCGAAGGGACTTTTTTTGGCTGCGATCCAAATATTAAAAGAACTTTTTCGTTTAGAATAGTTTGGAAATAATTGTTTTTGGAAAGGAATTTTATTTGTTATTTAGGGAGAGTGCTAAGTATGCGTTACTTGACATCGTCTTTATTTTTGAGGAAGCATGTGCAAATAATTCGATTGATTCTTTGATGCAGGAAAGCTTTTTAGCGAGCCGCTTTAGCGGGGAGTAGTTTATTAAACTTTTAATTGGTACTTTAAAGGCGAGCCGCCTTGGCGGCGAGTATTTTATTGAAACTTTCCTCGCTACTGTAAAGGCGAGCCGCCTTGACGGCGAGTAAACTGTTTAAACTTTCCTCATTACTTTAAAGGCGAGCCGCCTTGGTGGCGAGTAGTTTTCTGAAACTGCCTTCACTACATTACAGCCCGTGCAATGCCGGGCCACGCAGCTAGTGTAATATTAAGTTTGCTAAATAATTTTTATTTTTGCATCCATGCAACTTTTTTATTCAATTCATATTACCATTAATTCACCATTCATTTTCATATGTACTAATATCTTAATAGTTAAAAAATTTTCAAACAAAATTTCCTTAAAGCTTTACTGATGTAAAAATGAAATTGCATATTTTTACGCTTAATAATTGAATTAAATGTAAAATTATTAAGTCCAAACGAGAATCTAATTTACATGAATTTAGCATTTGTTGACAATAAATTAATAACGTCTTGATGTCTCTGAAAAAAAAATTGCTCTCATTACGATTGGGGCTTAAACCGGTTTTTTAACAACCCTGAATTGAAGAAAACTATATTTTATAAATGCTAATATAACTATATTTATAAAATATATTTAGAAAAATACCAAGAGAAAATCAGAAATTTGTATTTGAAAGCAACCTACAACCTTTTTCAAACAATTATTCACTTAAATAGGAATTTTTAAGATATTAAAAAGTATTCTTGAATTTATATTTAACCTATTTCTTTTTTCAATCATATTCAGAAATGCCTTCAAGTCAAAAATTAGCCGCAACCAGCTCAGGACTTAAGCATCAGGACCTAAAAAAATGTTATTAAACCCATATGATTCACCAACAAAAAGCTGTGCTTAGTAACTTCTTATAAGTAGAAGATGATTGACACCTGTTTTAATAACTTAGTAAACAATAGGAGAATGGATTTACAGTAAGAGAATGTAGAATTTTATTTTTACAGGCATTTATTCATACAGGCAATATTACTACAACTTTCTTCTTTTCGACTCATGGTTCCTCTTTCTGGTTTTATTTCTACAAAGACTCTAAAAGAAAAGAAAAATAAAAGAAAATTATAACAAGACAATAAAAACTTAACTGAGCAGGGTGCTGCACTATGCCTGATGCTTGGTTAATGAATTCTCGCCTTTTACTTGTAACTTAAGTTCATTAAAAGTGAGCATTCTTTTTTTGAAAATAATTGCTTCAAAAATTATTCTATTTTCCAAGTGACTTAAAAAAATGCTGTTTACAAAATGCAATTTTCTCAGCAGCAGCACTCTGCTCCTTTTTTAACTTCTGAAAAACTCCCATATATATACTGTTGGCCCCGCTTAAACAAATACTGTCGGTTCCAAGATATATTATTCGATTAAACAGGG
>JAXGGA010022224.1:0-15331 GCA_038373865.1 Uloborus plumipes | reverse complement strand
CAATAAGCCACCCCACTCTGACCAGGGTTAACATATGATTCACTGCACAAAACATTTCTCGCATGTTTGATTTGAGTGGGTGTTTAACCCTCCTCTCGGGCTAAAAATAGGAATTTGTGAGCAAAAAGGGTTCTTGTAATTCCTCGCACGGGGAACTAAAAATTGAGGAAGAAAAGGGAACGCTAGAGAATTAAAAGTTACTTCGTGTAATAGTCATCGTCAGTCGGCTCAGGAGGAACGGTGGTTTCCGCAGCCTGTTCCAGCTTCCCGCACACCGCCCGAGGTCCGGAGGGGCTCCTGCGATGGCTCTGGCTCTACGTCTTTATTCCATGGTCACACTCCTCATGGCCCTGCAGCAGGACAGACCCACGAGACAGCAGATTTTCTGTGGGCTCCTGTCACCGTCCGTTCGCCACCGTCCTGGGTCCGGAGGTCCTCCCTCCCCTCGCTGCTCAATTTTCTAGATGCACCATCTTGGGGGCTCTAATTCCGAGAGAGAGAGCCCGAGTTTTCCAACAGTTGCTTTTCCAAGCCACACAAAACTTCCTGGGAGACCGCGCCGAATTCCTTCCCATAAAGCCAAGTCCTTGACTTCTGCTTTCCCTATTCGCCAGCGGGCTCGCCAGCATCCACGTGCCTTAGTTTCCGTTAGAGTTCTTGCGGTTGAAAAAGTTCGTTGCTTCATTTGCATTTTATTCTCTGGGAAAACTGTTGGTCATCCGCATTTTCTGTAGACGCTGCATTCCCGGGGCTCGCGCTCGCTTTCTGGGCTCTGTTTTTCGTGGGAACGATGAATGGGTGCAGTTGTAAAGGGATTTAAATGTGATACCATGTGATACATATCACAAGCGCCAAATTGAATCCAAAATTTAAAAAAAAAAAATCTTTTTTTCACCAAATTTGTCGCCAACTTGGCGGCAAACACTTGGCGACCAAAAGTTTGGCGATATATCACCAAGTGGTTGTACCTAATCATATCACTCAATCTGCATTGAAATTAACATTGATTTACCCCACAAAGGGCTAAAAGACCCCCTTGAGAACATACGAATGCAACCACAAGGGGAGGTGCACAACTAGACCACCCTCAGAGCCTACATACCAAACTAGAAGCTTCTACGGCGTATAGTTTTTGAGTTATGCGACATACATACATACGCACATACCTAGAAACATAAGTACATACATACGTATATACAGACGTACATACAGACCTTACGAGAAAACTCGACGTAATTAACTGGGGCATGGTCGAAAAGGATATTTCGGCTGTTTATATGTTAGTAGGTACATATGCACGTGCTGATAGGTCGAAACAACTACTCAACATTCATTCGGGGGTGAGCAAAATCAAAATTTAGCCTTAATTTTGAGTGAAATTTTCTTTGTGATCACATGACTTCCTTTATTAAGTAAAAGGAAGTAAAAATGGCTGAAGAATCATCAAGTTTTGCTTCATATTTTGAATAATACAATACAGTTTCATTATATTTTTTAATTATATTTCGCGTTCGTTTACATTAAATCTATATCAAGTGGATGCACGGTATTTATGTATATTTTTAAATAAAATGTATCATTCACAATGCAATAATATATTTCGTAATAACATATCTACTCCGCATGTTGTCGAATATGTAAATGCTGGGCATTTAGTAGCATACTGTGCAGTTACTGCCGACTGCCAGTCAATCCCGCAGGACAATTAGAGCGAAAAGGGCAGGTAAACGGCAGTATCTGCTTTACCTCTCTCTGCGCTTGCAAAATCAAAATTCAATCGATTACCCAAAAAATATATCGGTATAAACATATAGTATCGCCTATGTTCGAAGTTCAATGTTTTATGGGTGTTTGTGGGAAATCAAAAACGCGTTTCTTCAAATATCTCGAAAACTCATTTTTGCAGATACTGCCGTTTACCTGCCCACGGCAGAATAGTCCTGCATGGTTTTGGAATATCTCTGATTCAGATACGTCACGAGTGATTGACAGAAATAAGATTAGAAGAGAAAAAGTGAAGGTTCGAAATGCAATAAAGGAAAAAGAGCACCAAATCGAAGAACTGAAAGGAATCTACTTCGACGGTAGAAAAGATGATACATTAGCACAAGAAAAAATAGGGTCTACAATGTACCGCAGAGTAAGAAAAGAGGAATATATTACCATTATCAGTGAACCTGGCGGCCAATACATTGGTCATGTTACACCTAACACAGGAACTGGCAATGATATTACCACAAGCATTTTCGATTGTATGGAAAAGGAAGATTTTGACATGAGTGCAATAGTTACCGGATGTGATGGGACAGCTACAAACACCGGTTGAAAAAATGGTGTTGTACGGAACATTAAAGTTCAGTGTCAGCGACCACTGCAGTGGTTTATTTGTTTGTTACACTTAAACGAGCTTCCTTATTAACATTTGTTTAAGCACTTAGACGGGACATCAACTGGGCCAGCATCATTTAGTATGGTCCAATTTGCAAGCAACTGACTTACTGTGAAAAAAAATCCTGTTGTTTTTGTGCCTATTCAATCTGAAGTTACTATCACAATAAATAAAACTGACCTCAGTAACGATCAGAAATATCTTTTAGACATTGTTCAAGCAGTCAGCACAGGAAGCTGTGATCCATAATCAGCAGCTAAAAATCCTGGACACCTTAGCCATTCCAGATGGTTAACTTGTGCAAACCGGGTGTTAAGACTTTATGTTCCCCAAATAAGTCCGAGAAGCAATATTGAAGACCCTTGCAAATTACATTGTAAAAACCTACGTTCCTATTTGGTTCAATATTAAAGTGCACAACACTGTGAAAGATGGTCCGAAGCACGTATTAAAGATCATTCAAACAACCAGACATTTTCCGGACAACATAAAAAAATATTCGATCCAGTCATTTAGAGAAACTCTTTCTTCTGCCATCCAGATAATCTCATGCTGGCGATGATAATGGATGACAGACAGCACATTAGGGAGTTAGGCTACAGGAAGATACTGAAAGCCAGAAATGAGCCGCCAGTAGTGGGCCACATTAGAACTTTCAAGCTTTCTTCAATTAACTTTGAAGCCACTGACAATCCTGAACTAATTGATTGGACAAATTGTAAGCTGACACCTCCACCCCTTGTGTCAAATATGTCTACAGAAAATATTTCAACCCTATTGAAAGAAAAAACCCTTCCAGAATTTGATAACTTGAAATTTCCCTGCCATACTCAGTCAGTGGAGAGGTGTGTAAAACTAGTTACAGAGGCTGCTGCTAAAGTTTGCGGGCATGAAAACCGAGAGGGTTTTATTAAGACAACCTTAAAACTAAGATCTTTAATGCAAAAATTTGATTCGAAGTCAAAATTCAAAGGGTGCAAGTAAGCACACCCAAATTGGTTGGTTGATTGGGTAGGGTGTGGGTAGGATTTGGTTTAGTATTATTTTAGAATCTGTAAAAAATATGCTGAAATGTGCAATAATCTACGATACATGATTTTTTCCAAAAAAAAAAAAATAATAATAATAAGGATTTTTAGAGTTTTTGCGCAAATTCAAATGAACGGCAATGTACCCCAATTTTTTTTAATCCATTTCTATTACTACAAGAGTAGTTTTTATACTATTAATTAAAAAAAATTAATAATTATATATTTTTAAAAATTAAAGATTTTTCTCTTTTTTCTCGAAATTTTAGACCTTTTGCGTGATTTCAAAAATAATTAATTATTTTTTAAATTATTTTTGCTGTTATTAGGAAGCCCATGCACAAGTTTTCCGCACTATTAGAAATAAGAAAAAATATTTTTTGAAAAAAAAAATATTCATCGTTAAAAATTGCAGATTTTTCTCTTTTTTTCTAAACTTTAGAGCTCTTGCGCGATTACAAAAGTAATTAATTATTTTTTTAATTATTTTTCCTGTTATTAAGATGCCGTGCTATTAGAAATTGATCAGAAAAAAAAGCTTTTTTCGACCCACTTTATTATATACTTCAAAGCGTTGATAATTTTACTTTATGTCCATTCTTGAGCAAGGAAAAAAGTGAGTGTTAAATAATATTTTTAAATTACCTGTTGTCACTGTCCAAAATGCTATGTCACAATTTCGTAAGCCCCTTTGTTTTTTTCATTAGTATAGCACTGTACGTGGATATCAAGCTGTATCTTACTGAATTCATTATTACAGCAATGTATATTTTACAGCAGACTAAAGCTTACAAAATTGAAAAGTATAAAAGAAATTGTCTTCAGAATGTTTTATTTAATTAAATAAGGTTATTTGTAAATTAAACCATACATGTGACTTATATCGTATTAGGCAAAAAAAAAAATCGCTAAAAGAACTGTCTCGGGAATGTGGTCATCTGTTTGAACAGAAGTAAGGATTACACAAGAGACGATTCGGCAATCTCTCTTTTTCTAAATTATCTCTTTTTCCCATTCCCTAGCGAAGAAGCTGGGAACGAAACCCAAAGACAGTTATTTAATTCGCCCGTCTCCAACACAGCCGGCCAAAAGAAATCAAATGAAAAAAATCCACCAGGTTCTCGATTTCCCGTTACAGTCACAAATGATAAAGTTTTGATTGCACTGAATATTGAAGATATGGATTTTTGTTTCAACTTATTGAAGGAATGATTCACGACAGAAAAGGCGTCCCTAGCGAGAGTTTGTAAAAATTATATTTGGGAAGTTATGAATTGGAATTGACTGTCAAGTTCATGTGGTATGTGACATTTGCTACGATGTTTAAATTGAATTATCATAGATTGCTACTGTGTCTTATCGTATGCGTTACGATTGCACTGTAAAAGATGAAAGTCAATTTTACAGTATAATACAGCTAATTTTATAGTATTAAACTGTAAAAATTGCTCATTTTGCAGTAATAAACTGTAAAAATGCTAACTTAACAGTTTATTACCGTGCATTTTATAGTTTTAAACTGAAACCTCTGCTGCCAGTATTACACTGTTGTTTTTACTGTATGATACACCTAAATTTTACGGCAATAAACTGTAAAACTTCTAACTTTACACTTATATACTAAAAGTGCTAGTTTTACAGTTAATAACTGCGCAAAAAAATAAATTTTAAATTGGGATCTCGGCTGCTAATATTATACTGTAAAACAACAGTTCATTTTTTGCAGTGCAGTTACTGCTGTCGTTTTTAGTTTTGTTCCTGAAATGAATTTTCTTTACTAATATTTAATTATTTTATTCTTCAATAAAATGTGTAATTTATTTTATTTATTTATTACCAGCTGCGTAGCCCGCGACTTTGCACGGTCTACCTCGAAAATAAAATTTAGGTCTTGTAACGTATGTATCTGGCGTAAATAAAGAGAAAAAAAGGGTAGAATTTCTCGTTATATTTATAATAACAGTTAATAAAAATCCCCACTGAATTTTTGGATATAAGTCGATAACAACTCTCATTATTAAACAAATAATAATAAGGTAAGTTGGGGGAAGATGCCAGTCGGGGGAAGACGCAAGTTTAATCATAATTCGCTTAAACATCGTCAGATTGCAATACTGAGCCACTTGTATGAAGTGTCAGGTCCAACATAGGATGTGGCATGGCCATTTGTTTAAATTCATCGTCTTTAATCGGCGTTATTTTTTATCTCGTGAGAATTTAACGTGGTGAGTTCGACTTTTGTAATATTCTGTTCCTCATACTTAGAGCTCATAAACGTATTTGCTATTTTGAATACGATACTAGCAATACAAGTGAGTTATGCATTATGTTACACACGTCATAACACTGTAGAAATAAGGAAATAAGCGTGTGTGGCATCTTCCCCATATACTTGGGGGAAGACGCCACAGTGTTCAGAAATAGGTGAAAGGAACTAAATTTCAAATTTTTTTTGTTTTAAAACACTGAATAGTAGGGTGGGTCGAAAAAAATCGATATTTTTCTTTCGGATCGTAATACCGCGGAAAAGTTGCTAAATGGTATGACTAAAAAGGGGAAAAAATATTAAAATTATCGGATGTTATCTTCCGTTCGCGCATGAGCTCTAAAGTTTGATTAAATGTTGAAAAAATTCTATTTTTTTGGAAATTTTTAATAATTTTTTTTTTACGATATTTAATATGTAATAGTGAAAAATGTCATCTACGACACACTAATGAATTAATATAAAAATACTGGTATTGAGTTTTAACATCTTCCGTTCGCGCATGGGCTGTAAAAATAGCAAAAAAGTGTTGAAAACCTCAAAAATGTGGACTTAGGAAAAATAAATATATACAAGCTTCAACATATTATTGATGTATTATCCAATAAATACAAAGTACATATTTCACTTACGAATGGATTACATGTCTGGTAGTTTGAACTGTCTTTTATTATCAAAGGCTGGCATCGTGGACCTTGACTTAAGTGTCGTTCTTATGTACCCGTCTCGAGCTGCAGATCCGCAAACCTTAGCAGAAGCCTCGCTCACCAACTTGACGCTTCTCTCCACTGCTTGAGTATGGACTGGCATCTTCTGTGATAGGATTTCCCACTTCGGAACTTCTTCTGTTTTGATGTAGGTTTTAAGTTCATCATCAGTGACATCTTTCAATAGAGGCGGCGAAGAAAATTGACAGTTTGTCCAATCATTTAATTCCGTGTAGTCTGTTGCGGAAAAGTTTAGCTTAGGTGCCACGTACGTTCGAATTGTTTTCCTCTTTTGGTCTCTTTCTCTTGCCTTAATGATGCGGCGGAGGCCTAGTTCTCTTATATGTTTTCTGGGATCTTGAGTCATAGTAATCATAACATGTTCTGGATGCGCAAAGAACCCATTTCTCTCTATAACTGGGTCAATTACAGCTTTGAGTTCATCTTTAAGATATCTTGAGGTTTCAATAGATTGGTGCACGAGCTTAGGGCCATCAGTAAAAAGTTTGGTCTTCTTAATACAAAACCACATCGGCATATATGACTTCAGAATGAATATTACTATTTCCTGGAACTCAGCAGTTGGATTTTCTTGACTAATGTAGAGTCTTAAAGCACGGTTAGCTGTTGTTAGCCACCTGGAGTGAGACAAAGGTCCTGGATCCCTGATTGATAAATCTTTTGGGCATTCACCTGATTTAATCGCTTCTGATATTTCCAGCAAATACTTCTGATCCTTACTAAGAGATTTTTTGTCTATCTCAGGGATTTGGCAATCAATACTTTCAAACTGCACTACTGGAAGTGTTTCACATTTGATCAATTTCTCACCAATCGGTCCTTTCAAAGAATTTGGCCCGGTCGACTTACCATCTAAATACTGAAATAAATGGCGGAAGGGTAGTTCATTAAAATGAAGAAGACAAACTGCCCATTGCAGAGGCTTACCTAAGTGTGTTTCAATACGGCGTATTATACCGTTTTTCAATCCGGTGTTAACATTGGTGCCATCACAGCCAATAACGACTAATTCGTCCAAAGAAATGTCATTGCTTGTCAAATAGGATATAATAGAGGTCGCAATATCCTCTGCACTTCCTGAATTCGGGGTCACGTGTCCCAGAAATATATTACCAGGTTCTTGTATAAGCACGTAATGTTCCTCCTTTACCACTCTTTTAAATCGTTTTGAATGTGCCTCTTGTACCACAATAGTGTCGTCTTTACGGCCATCAAAATATAGCCCAATTAGCTTATTTTCTGTTATAGAACTGGACAAATCAGCCCTAACATTGTGTTTTTCTCTTCTTATTTTACACTTGTCAACTAATTGTGAATTGTCGCTATTAGTTACCACGCCAAAGTCCTGCAAAACACTTGAGGCTATTGCTGCTGTAGCACGATCGGAAACACCGTACCGATCACTAGTTAATGCAGTACATTTAAGGTTAATCCTCATTTGCCAACCGGATTTCTTTTTTGGAGATTCAGGTATGAATTCTTGGTCACTGTCACTGCAAACGTCACTGGAGGGCAAGGATTCATCACGTTGTTCAGTTTCGGAAACTTGGACATCTACTTTTGGTTTTGAAGAGCTGGAACGAGATTTCCTCTGTAAAGATTTGGCACGTTTCTTTGTTTCATTTAAGTCCACACCTCCAATTTTGCCAATGCCGTGAGTGCGTAGTGAATAGATAAATTTCAGCTCAAGTAAAGGTATTTTTTTAAGCTTTTCACAAGTACAAGTTATTGAGCAGATACACTGGCATTGATCCGGTGTTTTATGACAGGTACATTCAAGGGCAATGGGGCATTTGCATGCCGCAATGTCAAAAAGCAAACAGCATTTTTTCTTAAAATCATCAAGGTTTCTCTTAAAGACTTCCTTGTTTTTGTCTCGAGTATGAGATTTTCTTAAACTATAATACTTGTCATGCAGTGCAGTCAACAGTTGTACTACTCTCTTATCACTTACGGTGGGAATTGATGCTCTATTGTACAAACACACTATTTTGCCAGCTACTGTATTGGCTACTTGTCCAAAACTAACTCTTTTGTTGTTTACTTTAACTGCTAAATTATACCTCTCATTCGATAAACATCGAAGAACGTCCTCTCCTGTAGGGAGCTTGTTAGGCGGCAAGTCTCTTGGTGTACCGAAAAACGGACACTCGAATTCTTGTCTAGTGATCACTGTCTTTGATAATGCCATCATTCATTGCACAATTGTTCAAAAAACTACACCGAAATATGAAATTTGGAACACACACTACGCAACTCATCCACCGCACTCAAGAGACAACAGCAGACTGGCGCACAAAATGGCGCGGCGGACCACTGTAATGGCTGCCTGCAGCGGAGAGGGGTATCACGTGACGCGGCGTGGGTCGTTGACCCGCTAGTGGCGCTGACAGTAAGTTTTGTATCGCTGTGCGCGATCGAAAAACCAAGCCTAATTACGTCTGAATTTTTTTTCTTTAACTATCAGAACATGTATAATCAGATATTAGGTATTACATTATTGATATCTGTAACTATACATGAAAAGAAAATAGGACAAAAATCCGATTTTCTTGTATTTTGGCTATATTTGGATGTCCGTGCGCGAACGGAAGATGTTGAAGTGCAATACCGGTATTTTTATATTACTTTATTAGTGTGTCGTAGATGACATTTTTCACTATTACATATTAAATATCGTAATAAAAAAAATATTACAAATTTTCAAAAAAATTTATTTTTTTCAAAACTTTAGAGCTCATGCGCGAACGGAAGATAACATCCGATAATTTTAATATTTTTTCCTCTTTTTAGTCATACCATTTAGCAACTTTTCCGCGGTATTACGATCCGAAAAAAAAATATCGATTTTTTTCGACCCACCCTACTGAATAGTATCGTGTAAAATAGAAAAGAAATGACTTGCATGTTTTATTATGCTTTCGTTTAAGACATTATAACTTTTAAAAAATAGAACTCTCATTTCATTACCATTTAAACAATGCCTCGAAACAACAAAGTAAAGCTTAACGCGCTTCTTGGTCCCAATCAAATTTGCTGCAATCTGTAGAAGATATAAAGAATGCACGACAAACTGTGTGGGCTGCAACAAAGATTTATGGAATTCCCTATAAAACTTTGAAGTGACGCATGAAACGTATCACGGATGTTTAAAAAAAAACAGAAGAGTTAACCACTTCCGAGAGGAGAGCAAATATATAGGGAAAGGCCCAAAGAAAGCAAGAAAAGGCGAGTAAAGGCAAAACACATACCAAGAAACCTTCGAAAGTACAGAAGAAAAAGAGACATGTGAGCCAGTCATCCCCAAGTGAAAAAATTCCTCTACATACGAGTGGTGATAATTGAATGATGATAATAGTGACGATTTTTGTGCTGCGTGCAAAGGATACTTTTATGCTAAAAAAGGTTCCAAGTGTGACTGGATTCAGTGCATCGAATGCAACAAATGGTTTCACAAAGATTGCAATGATGATCATTTTCATTGAGTGAAATTTTTTGTGGGCTATCATTCAAATTTGTGCTGCTATTATTTTTTTCAAACCAAATATGACTAAATTCAGTTTGTTTTCTTTGGTTATTATGTTAACGTTTAATTTTTTAATGTTTGTCTTAATTTTTTATTTATTGGGGTGTTATGGCATCTTCCCCCATAACAGGTGGCATCTTCCCCGTATATATGGGGAAAATGCCACAAATAAATGACTTTCTTCAACATTAAGTTCTGACTTCATTTTATACCTTGAAGAGTATTCATTGGTATTTATGATTAATTAAATTATTGAAAAATAAAGTGTACTTGTTAGCATGGACTTCAACTTCAATAATCGAAAATTCCTTAGCTGTGGCATCTTCCCCCGATTTACCTTATCCTTAATAAAAATAAGCACTTTCGTAGAAATTTCAATTCTCATTAGATTGTATTTGGCACTGAGTAAGATATCTCGACCATCGAAACCGAAAAGAAAACTGAGGGCGCGTGAGCCGCGTGCATATTTTTCTCATTTTATGAATTATGATGAAATATAGCTAAACGAATAGTTAAGATGTTGACATCAGTCCCACAATAGCGTCTCCAGACCTTTTAAATCCCTGTTAGATTTCGTAAAATATCACCCAAAAATTCCCTGTTCAATTTCGACACTAGTCCCCCCAAAAAAATTTTACTAAACAAGGACAATAGTCTATGAAAATATCATTACAAGTAAAGAAAACAGCGTCTAAAACTCCCATTAGATAGTGCCCCCAAAGCTCTCCGTGAGAAAAATGCTACCTAAAGCTCACCGTTAGAATTGGAACGTCAGTTTTTAAAAACAGAGTTACAAGTTTCAAATAACATCAACAGAACCTCTAAAATAATCTTTTTAGAGTGAGAAAGAATGTCTTAGCAACATTAACTTACTCTCTTTTAAACCACATCTGAATTAGAAAAATAGCTTCAAAAAGTTCCTGTTTGAGAAAGACATTTTTTAGTAATGCAATTTAAAATCAATTTTTACTAACTTGAAAATGATTGTGCCTTTTTTTTCTGCTTGAGTTAGGAACTTGTTTTTTTTTCGAACCGTTGAAAGAAAATCTTCTAAATAGGTATTTTTCTGCGCTTTCCAATAAAACCAAAATTGAGAAGATACGATAATTATTTTGTGTAGGACTAACCACACACGCAGAGGTGTTGTGCATTTATAAAATTATAAACGCAGTCGTCAAATTTTTTTCCTTAAAAAACGAAAATGCATATGTAAAACAGTGCTAATAGTAGTATTTTATCGTTATTTTATTATTATCATTTTTTTCGTTGATTTAATTATTTGTTTTTATTAATTTACTTTTTTTGGTTGTGTTCCACCAACGATGCGTTTTCTTTGAAGTGTTAAAACAAAGTGACAATACTTTTATTTTGAAAGTTCAAGAGAATTTGAAAATTCCCCAGAAAGCAGCACCTGACGTCGAATGAAAGATCGCTTGCTGAACAACTTATTCCATATTTAATACGTCTCATTCGTGGCATAAAAAAAAATCTCTTTCTGAATGCTGCGCTCTTCTAAAATTCGTCTTTAGAGCTTTTTGACGAATCTTTTAAGTTATTTGTCTTCTATTTCACAATACACTGCATGATTTTTTGTTCTTTGAAAGACATATATATGTTTTTAGTGTAATAAGAAAACATTGGAACACGTTCTTAAAAAATAATTTTGAAAATCGATGGTTATATTTGTTTTAAAGATACCTGATACTTGCTTTTTATGCTTGAGTTGCCTTATGCATGGTCATAAGGAAAAATAGACCGTGTATCGAATTGGCAACGCTATGCAGTGTAAGGTAAATATCAAAAATGCTTTAAGAGTAGAAACAATGCTGTTGAAACTTAAAATGAGAGAAACATCTGTGTTTGCTATTACGTCTTTTTTCTTAGTGGAGTAATGAAGAGGACGTACACTGTAAAAAGTGAATGTTGTTTTACAGTATAATACAACTAATTTTACAGTAATCAACTGTAAAATTACTAATTTTGCAGTTCATTACCGTGCATTTTACAGTTTTAAATTGGAACCTCGGCTGTCAGTGTTATACTGTAAAAACAACAGTTCGTTTTTTTTTTTTTTTTTTTTTTGCAGTGAACGTCTTGCAGTAAATGTTATTTTCCAAGTTTTCTTCCTTCTTGACAATTATATTATTAATGCATTACTAATGACAAGATGTATTATTTGTAACAGACTAGTCAAACACGTAATTGATGCATCAAATTGGCCGCCTTAGCTAGTGGAGTAACCTTGATCACATCTATGCCTTAATGCTCCCAGACAAGTATAAATACGATATTTATTCCTAATTTAATTCCAATTCAGATACAAATGCAGAACTAGTGTCTAATTGTTCGTTGGTTTGAATTATTTTCTTTTTTAACTAAAGAGCAAGAAATAAGTATGATTTCTCGAGGAATACGTTATTTTAGAAATAATAAATGCGCTTACATTAAATTTATTCAAGCTTTATAAAAGTTGTAAAGTCACATTGATTTCAAGCTTTTTAATAATTTAATGAAAAAGTGGAAATTGAATTAAAATAGTGTATAAAAATCAGGAAAAATGGAAATGAAGGCTTATTCTCATCTTAGAACTGATTTGACATGCATTACATACAATGGTAATTTTAGGAAAGTACATGCATCTGCAACTAAAAAACCCAAAAGATTAAACTAAACATAGCAAAAGTTTAGTTTCCATGTTAAAATATAGTGGTTATTAAGTCTTAATTTCATAATTTAATTTCACTGAATTAAGTAACGTCAAACAATAACCAGAAAGGAAGCACAAAAAAGATAATAAATAAATAAATAAATAAACCATCGTATAATAAACATCACCCTACTTATATTTTACATATTTCAATTTACGTGCATTAAGCAATTAAACGGGTTTAATTGCCTATGGAGTGAAAAGGAAATACTTAGCTTCTTCGTTTCATTTAGCAAATACTTACTATACAAAAGAGTAATTATTTTATAACACAACGTTAAATCTCCCAATAAAAGATTTAAGAAATAAAACTCGTGATAATAACAGTCAAAACATATATAATATCCCGAATATTCGTGTCACATAATGAGAAAAATTTAATAAATTTAAAAAATAAAGTTCGGTGAGTAAAACATCCCTTTACTCTCCAAGGTATTATTGAGGTTTTCACTACAAATATTCTCATTTTGAAAACTTTAGAATAAGAAACTTCTCTAGTTTTCTCATTGTATCATATCGTTCTTACACAGAAAAGTACCACGGAAAACGAATTTTTTTAACAATAAATATATTTGTCTTTCTATTTTAAATCTTTATTTGAAAGTAAGCAACTGCGGCAATAAAAGCTATTTACAAAAGTTGAAAAACAGAAAGAGAAATAATTTTTCCCCTCTTCGATCTCAACGTTCGAAGTTGTGAGTGCTTTAAAATTACACCTGAGTAATTCCACTTTATTAAATAGTGTCTATCAGTAATATATTTTCTAAATGCTTTTAGACTTTCTCAATCTTAAATTATAGTCATAATTGATGTCAGTAGCTCGAAGTGTTGCGCTATTGTTTTCAATGTCTGCACTAATACTTCATTTTTTATGATACTTAGTTTTCGCTCTTAAAAAGCGGGAATACATTTTTTAGATGTAAAAAGTGAAAATTAAGTACTCCGTTTTTTAAAGACCATTTTAGATTTCATCTGTTTATTATCTGGCGCCTATAGAATAGGTTTTTATGACGTAGCAATTTATAAACAATTGCTTAATGAACAATTGATAAATATTTATACTTAAAAACTTGACTAATAATTTCATACTTTAAAACATCGCTCAAAACGGTCAGTGTTGAAGACAAATCTTAAAGCAGTGCTTCTAATGGATGGTCATTGATTTTGTTATTTTTATGATTTGTTGTTTTAACTAAAAGTTAAAAGTCAAATTATAAATGATGTCTTTAATTATACTGTCGTGCAATACTGTATTTTTAATTAGAAAGTTTGCAAAGGATCTTGAAGCTTAGACACAATATCAGCACAGTTAAAATGTTGTTTTCTGTTCAAATAAGCTATTGATTTAGCAATATATTTGGGAAAGAGAACCATTAATGCTTTATAAGCAATAGTTATATTAGGACATCAATTTTTCCTCTAGCATAAGAAGATATTTTTATCTAAATGGAAACATGTATTGAAACATTTATTACTGTATTAACGAAAGCCTTAAACAACAAAGTTACCAAAACACTGCGTTTCATAGCATTATTGCTCTTTTTTATAGATTATTTTTGAATGAAAGAGCATAACTGTCATAGCGGGAAGAAAACATCTTCATCAAACATTTAAAAGTCGCAGTAAGGCATCATTTATTTTATTCCGAAAGTCTTTTTAGAAAGTTTTTACATTGTATGAATTTCCTTCCACCTGAACATAATCATTGAAGGTAAGCTTTTGCAGTCCATGGTATTTCTTCATACATTTATAGATACAAAATCTAAAAAATAAGAAAGCTTAATTAGCTTTTACTTATATTACGAGTTAGAAGTTTGATTTTGTTGCTGCATGAGTTACCTTTATTTACACTAAGTGATTTTTTAACTAAGCATTCATAGATTCAAAATGTCACTTTTCATAATTTTACCAACCATATAACCACATACACGTGATTCGAATTATACATTAATTATGCCCTCTTTTATTTCTCTTCACAAAATATATTTTCTTTTTTTTTATGATTTATTATGAAAATAGACATAATTTCACCAAACTGTTAGTAATATGATACAAAGAAAACATAGAACGATTGCAATTGATGTGTGCTTTCGTTTTTAATTATTTGATTTGGTTTTCCTCTGTAAATTGATAGTATCATAAAGGTTGCTGTTAGATTAGCAATTAAGTGTTATTGGAAGTTTTAATTAAAAAAGGGATACCAAAAGGGTATAAAAATATAAGGAAAAGAAGAGGTGTGTTTTTAAATTACATGCTCTAAAGTACCAATAAATGAAACAGATGTGTTTGGTACATAAACTCGTTATCCGTCTAAACAAAGGAAAAACTTATGCTAATTTTGAAAACAATACTTTTATGTAAAGGTAATTATGTAACATTGTCATCATAGCAGTTCTAATACACTGGTAAATGTATAAAAATAGCTTTAATAATTAATAAATTCGTTTGATTTTTTTTTTAAATCATACTGCTTCTCATGAAAAATACAACATAACTTTGACTATGCGACCTTTGTATTGAATTGTATAGCAAAATTGTCTCATTATGTTATTTAAACTAAATTTTTATCCGCATATTCTATAAGCAGTTGTCGCTGATATAAATAAGTTTAATTTAATTTTGCGAATTTCTGAATGAAATATTATGAACTGTAAATATTTAATGTAAGATACATGATTAAGTTTGTA
>JAXGGA010022223.1:0-15331 GCA_038373865.1 Uloborus plumipes | reverse complement strand
ATTTTTTTTTTTTTTTTTTTTTTTTTTTTTTTTTTTGTAAAAAAAAAGTTTCTTTCCAAAGGGATTTTATTTTTAAATTTTTAATTTAAACTGGCAACGGTTTAAAAAAGTAAAATTCGAGACTTTTTATCAACGGGGGTTTTTTTTTTTCTTTTTTTTCTTTTTTTTTTTTTTCTTGATAAAATGTGTTTTGATGTACTTTGTATTTTAATTTTTTTTTGAAAACAATTGAGGAATTTTTCTACGGAAGAACTGTAACAGTTACATTCTTTAAAAGGTGCGACAAAACTTTATTTATTCATTTATTTACTTTTTATGTGTCTATTTCATCTGATGAGAGAGGTATATTTTGCTTTTAAAGGTATGTTTGACATAATTTTTAGTCTTAGATAATCAAGAGAATAATGATCAGATGCTAGAATGCCGATGTCGATGTACGGGAAAGTAGGCTCGTTTAGTTCTTGACAGAACTTCTTGTTTAGCCTACTTTCCCGTTAAAAATAAAAGAAAGACGAAAAAAGTATTAAAAGTAGCTTAATGCATCGAAAAAATATCGCCAAGTCCAAAAAATATCGCCAAGTTAAAAAAAATATCGCCAGTCAAAAAATCGCCAAGTTAAAAAATAAAGAGGTAAAATGAATATCGAAAATTAAAAATTTGAAAGTAGGGTATTGAGATGGGGAATTTGTGTGTCGGTCTGTCGGTCTGTCTGCTCCCCCCCTAATAACTTTTGAATGAACATTCCGATTTGGACAAACTTTTTTTTGTTGGAAAGATCTCGGCGAGTACAGCTCATTCCCATATTTGATTTGTTGATTTGAACAATTTTTGGTTCAACTTTGAGCCGTTCAAATAACCGGTCCCGCGATACTAACTTTTTAATGAACAGTCCGATTTGAACAAACTTTTTTTTGTTGGAAAGAACTTTTCAAGGATACTTCATTCCCGTATTTACATTTCGATTTGAACAATTTTTCGTTCAACATTGAACCGCTCAAGCAAGCTGTCACCCCTAATAACTTTTGAGTAAACAGTCCGAAAAAAAATGACTGACTGTGCAGACGATTTTTTGTTTATTTATTCATTTGTTTTATTGAATTTATTATTATTATTATTTTTGGCAGACGATTTTTTTTGTAACAAAAATGTTTCATTCACTAGGGCATTTTATTCTTTATTTATATTTAACAACTGGCAACGGATTAAAAGTGAAATTCGAGACATTTTATTAACGGACGAGTTTTTTTTTTTTTCTTTCTTTGATAAAATGTGTTTTGATGTACTTTGTACTTTTAATTTTTTTTTGAAAACAATTGAGGAATTTTTCTACGGAAGAACTGTAACAGTTACATTCTTTAAAAGGTGCGACAAAACTTTATTTATTCATTTATTTACTTTTTATGTGTCTATTTCATCTGATGAGAGAGGTATATTTTGCTTTTAGAAATCAGCTTCAAGTGCTAAAAAGGTATGTTTGACATAATTTTTAGTCTTAGATAATCAAGAGAATAATGATCAGATGCTAGAATGCCGATGTCGATGTACGGGAAAGTAGGCTCGTTTAGTTCTTGACAGAACTTCTTGTTACTAATTGTGATGACTATATCTGTAGCAAGTGAATGCATACCTTTAAGTACGAACATAGTCAATGAAGGATTGTGCAGAAGATGATTTTTGTCTCCAAGTTATATACCATTGATAAAGGTCGCTGGATATGAAATTCAAAAATGAGAGTCGTCAAAATTCGAGCTATAGAGGTTTTCAGGAAAAATCATTCGAGATAAACATGAGAAGAAACATTAACACGTTGACTGCCACAGTAATTTTCAGATTTCTGGCCAAAAATGAAATTTTGATTTTATTACATCATATTATTAAAAAGTCTAAATCTAGAGCATATTTATAAAATAAAAGAGTAATAAGTAAAGTAAAATAAAAAAATAAAAAAATAAAAAATAAAAAAATAAATTTAAAAGTAAAATAAAAGAGTAAAAGTATAATATAAATTGTCTTTTCATGCAAGCCAACATTGATTTTTTGTTCTTTCCCAAGAAGCCATCTATCGATATTAGCACTGATATATTACGAGTTTAATCGTAGCAACACAAGAATGACAAGTGAATACAGTACGAGATAACTCGTAGTTGGCGTCCTTGAAAAGATCGCTACCTACGAGTTATCTCGTAGTCGGCAGTCAACGTGTTAAATTTATGCTGTAAAAGCAGGGAGATTAAAAAATTTCGACATAAAGAGGTTTTCGAGCTAAGCAGGTTCGAGATAAACAGGTTCGACTGTACTGTACTGCCTGCCGTGCTAAGCGTAGAAGTGGTATCTGCAGTTGAGCTCAAACTGTTTACTCTTTAAAGTTTTGCGCCACCATGTATTTGATTCAGAAGACATTTTTCAGCATTAAAAAAAAAAAAAATCCGCTCTCCTCAATGATCTTATAATACTGTAGTTTGGTAAATACGTCACAAAGAGTCCTCTGGTGGTAAAAACTCAATTTCGTTAAAAAGTGCAGATATGACTTTTGTTCTTAGGCAGGGACTCAAGTGAAACAGGCTATCGCAAACTGCAATCGCTACTGGAAATGAATTACATTAGAACGTTTCTTGATAAAAACATCGTGACGTCAGCGTGACTTTTGCCTATGAAAAACGAGCTAGATAAAACGTCACAGCCTACTTGGCGAATAAGAGGAGATCGCCGATTGCTTGTGAGCTCTTATTGGCTCCGCCCGTAGTGACGTCATGCCAAGTTAAGTTGATGATAATGTAATTCATTTCCAGTAGCGATTGCAATTCGAAGCGATCGCAGTGCTGTTTCACTTGAATCCCTGCCTTAGTACGGCAGAAGAGTAAAAAAATGATCTCGGATGTGGCTAAGTTATTCTTACGTCTTTGATACCAACACGTAAATACGTTCTGATTTATCTGTTACAGTCGTGCATGAAACAGCAGGTGATTGATTATATTACTTTAATTAAATAGCGTAAAAAAACAAAAATTATCTAAAGTGTTACCATTGTTATACAGAAAATTAGACAATTTTAGAATATCTAACTATTCGTTAATTGTCTAATTATAATACCGATGATAGTATTTCAATAATCTGCATCATGTTCAATAATTTTAATTGTGTAATAAAAATGAACTGGTCATAAAAATTTTCAATTCCCGTCATGGTCAGTATGAAAAATTAAACTTTGTATTTCTCTAATAATTTTTTTAAACAATTTTTAGGAAATAAATAATCTTTAGCAGAAAAAAAAAAACTTACTGAGTTCCGCCATCGGAATTATGGATTTTGAGGAATGGACTAAACTGGTTTTGATTCTGAATGACTCATGTGTAAGTATTATTTAAAGTAAAGTATTCGATCGTAATCTCATTCGAAAGTACGCAAAAAATACCTTTTAGGAAAGTTTCCTTCCGAGGGTTTTCAAAACCACTAATCGATATCTCCATCTCCACCCTAAAGAAAGATATGGGCATTTGAACATTTGGAAATATCCATTTTTAATTGGATTTATAAAAATCGTCTGCACGAGCATGAAAGAAATTAAATAGGGGAAAATAAACTATTAATGAAGAAAAGGTGTTGCCATTTTTTTCTTGAACATAAACAAATAAAATTTTTGCTTTTGCTTTAGGCTTTTTCTGTAACGGAAGGATTTAAAAAAATTTTGGCGATTGATTAGTTTTTCGTACTGCGTTCTAGCAAACTATTGACTTTAATTTCATCGGGACTTTTAGACACACGCGTCACTTGACATGATACTTTTCCTCAAGATAGATCCCGTGCAGAGCTGATCCAAGAAGCTAGTTTTTTTTATATAAAAAAGTTTCATTCAAAAAATATTAGAGTTCCTTTGTCAATGGCTTAAAGACAATAGATCGAAAAAACTAAATCTCAACAAAAAGTGAAAATAAAGTAAGTGTTTTAAGTTAAAACCCCCTTAGATCCATAGTTCCGCCTTTGGAACTATGGATTTTTGAGGAATGGATTAAACTGGTTTTGATTTTAAATGATTATGTAAGTATTATTTAAATAATCCATTGTGCATTTTTTGATAAAACATTATAATTGCCGTTTTGTATTCTCATTTAAACTCACTTTTAAAATGTGTATGTCTTTTTAAGTATATTTTAATGGCTGCCCTTATGTAATTATTAGTGCTCACAAAATATCTTAATTGGTTGTCAGATAATAAAAAGAGCTGAAGTAAAAACTTAAGTCTATGATGCAATTTATTCTTCTTAGAATTTCATCGAAAATTCTGAAGATACTCCAGGCGAAAAAATATTTTTTGAACTAAAAGAGAGAAAAATAATCCGATTAAATTGTTCCAAATAATCTTATTTTTAAAGAATTAAAAAAAAAGACTGAAAATGTTTTTTATAACGAAATAGTATTTGGCGTTTAAAAAAAAATTACTATTGATTCTTTTTGATTACAGATCTAGAGAATTAGGAACATAAATGATGTGTTATTGAACTAAAAAGTGCTCCTTAAGGCAATAAAAATACTCCTATACAACGCAAAAGATTATTAAAATAGAATTAAATTCCTCTCTAAAGAAAAGAGAAGTTTAGGAAAGAGTAATTCTTCTATGACGGTCCACGTGAAATCATTTTTTCATGATAAGTAATCAAGTGAATTTGAAAGGCACATTTTTATTACTTTTTTCTAATAGTGCAAGTAAGCGAAAAAGTAATTAAACTCTCGATTTTTTTTTTTTTGGTTTTTAATGTCGTACGAAAATATGCAGCCGGAAAGCCTTACACTTATCATTGCAATGAACTAAGCCTTAAAAAAGCATTTCGCGCTCCAGTCACAATAGTGGGACATCAAAAAAATTTATTACTTAACCCATTTATGCCTGCATTTTTTTTCCAAAGATATTTTGTATACTGGATACAAACAGCGTTTAATGCACAGAAAAAATAATAAAAATATATAATGTGAAAAATAATTTTTTATTAAGGAAAAAAAAAATCGTCCCTTAAAAGTTACCATAGACCAGGGGTGCCCACAGGGGGGGATTATGGCGCAAGTTGCGCCATCAAAATTTTTAGGGGGGATTTTTTAAACTTATTTATTTACTTATTTAAATTATTTATTAATTTATTTTTTCAATTTAAATTATTTATCAACTTTATATTTAATTTTTTTTCATTTTTTTTTAATGTTACGTTTTTTTTTTTTTTTGTGCGAAGTTAATATCGAAAAATATTAACTTCTTTTCGAACGATTTGTATCTGAATTGTTGCTGAGTAATTAGAATAAAACTGCTAAGCGGGGGGAAAAAAAGATACGCTATCAATTCAACTTCAGCATTACCACTGACACCATAACAAATCTCGGCTCAAATGCAAAATAGGAACTTCCAGCCTAAACATTATTTATTAGTGGCGCCTGGAACTCGTTATTTGCGCGAGTGTATTAGCTGCTGTATTTCACCCTAATAGACAAATAACATCAACAAAATGACATTATATATACCGTTTTACAACTACAAAATTATGCAGTTTTTCTGCTCCGAAGTCATTAGCTACGGGTATTCCAACGTTTGATTTTATTATTTTTATTACTTTATTATTTTTTTACACTTCAGTTCAGTTTAATCTTAACACTAGATGATAAAGATTTCTCAACGCGGAGTGTCACAGTTTCTGCCTACCGTAATGTTGCCATATTAATGTGAGATGCGCTGTTATCGACTATTTTGTAGCAGTTTGTCGCGTTCATAGTAAATGGCGGTTCAAGTTTTGTGAAATTTTAAAAGAAATCTTTCGAAGATGCCTAGAGCTCTTAAAACTTCGTTCAAATATAAATATTTAGAAGTACTTTGCAACACTGTGCACAGACAAGACAAATAGACTGAACATTGTCGCAAAAAACATGCATATAAATTTAGAAATAATATTAATATCAAGTACAAAGTTGTAGCTGTTAAGAAAGGCAGTAGTACTTGGGATAAAGCGACTAGTAACACGGGTGCAGGCTCCATTGTTTCAACGGTGACAATGAAAAATATACAAAATGCACCATCAACTTCACGGTAAGATTTATATTAAACATTCCTTGTAACAGTATTTTAAAACTATCTTACTTTGTTAATTATTTGATTTCAAAAAGGTACACTTTATATATATATATATAACCACCAAACACCTGGTTTATTAGTATTAATGACGGTTCATAGTTTTAAGTGGCTATATATGAGCATAGTTTGCATCTTAAAAATTCTGAACTGTTTTTATGCATGCGTTGAAATAGGGAATTCATTGGTTCCATGATAGCTATGGCACATGAATATTGGGCTAAAAGTTAAAAGGGAGAAAATGAATTTTTTAGTGTCTGCCTGAGAAGTTAATTTGTTTGTTTCTAACGGGACTAAGATTCTTTCATGTTGCATAATTATTTCTTGATGGCTATTACCATTTGAGAGGCACCTGGACTCTTACGAAGTGGAGGGTAGGCCCGTGATTTAGGGGATTCAGAGGGTCAACCCCCCCCCCTCCCCGGCTTTGGGAAACCAATGTGTTTACCTGCAAGTGGACGAGGTTTTTACTATTTTTTGGCATATTTTACATTGAATACATACCCATTGCCCCCGCTGGAAAAGTTTGAAATGACGGTTCAGGCAAAGAGGCATTATTTTCATTTGCTAAGTGTAAGTTATATCATTGATTCAATTTCTTGTTGCTATTGGGAATTATTAATCATTTTCATAGCTATTTTTATTATATTTATCCCACCCGAATTTATTATCTGATTTTATTAATTTATGCCTCATTATAAACTCCCAAATGAGAAAATTTTCGTGGAAATTTACGACTTCACGCTTTTAGCTGATCAACACATATAAATATTACAATGATATTTATCTACCTTTTTATGCGTCATATTTTTAAATATTTGAATTGTCTTTCAATGTTTGATTTTACTATCAAAGATCGAGTTGAAATTATTGTTTTATTTATATGACACTCATTAATCTACGAAAATGTTTGTTTGTACTATAATAGTTATTTTCATTTGCATAGCACAAGCAAGTTTATTTAGTTAATGTATTGCTGTTTATTGTAAATATTTTTAACTAATCTTATCCCTTCAGATTCTGTTTATTTCACCCAGCCCTATTTAAACAAATAGTGCGTAAAAATCTTGTGATTAGAAGTATTGCATTCAGTTGAAACCTTCAGTGTCTATTTTTAAGTCATAATAAAATGATAACTTTCAGTGGCGTAGCATAGAATTTTTTTAATTAAGTAATAATAATTGTAATAAAAAATAAATAAAAAAATAAATAATATTAAAAAAATAAATAAATAGAGAGCGCTAAAAATAAAAAATAAATAAGTAAAAGAGGGTTGGCAAAATTTTTGGGGGGGAATTTGCGCCATTGAGCTTGGGGGGGATGGGCACCCCTGCCATAGACCCTAGAGAGTACATACTTTTTTCAAGATTTTTTTTCTGCCTACGATATAATACTTAAAAAGACATTTTATAAAAAGAAATAAAATCAGCAATTAACATAAACTGGGAAGCTGGGAATAACTTTGAAAACTTTGCTTTTTTTCTTGAGATTGTGAACGATGTCATTTTTTAGAAAGATTATATTAAAACTACTACAGAACACACTTTGCAATGGTTATGTGCTGCAATCCGTTAATAACGAATTGAAACAATACCAAGGTACTCATTGAACACTTTTATTAGGTTGAAATGTTCATTTTAGGGAAATTCAGACCCTTTTTTGGAGCGTCCCTAAAAAGGAACGCTAGGCATTAATGGGTTAAAAAAAGAAAGAAATCCCCCGTGCTACATTATCATTTATTTTCAGTGACAAGTTTGTGCGTTTATCGTTTGTATTATAACACTAAATCATTTTTCATGAGTTTTATATTCCAATGTCTGACCTAATTATTTTAAATTTTAAAAATAAGAAACTATTGCCCTAACAGCATTATGTGATTCAACTTGTGCGTCCTACATTAAATAGCTATAGAGTAGACCGACCAATGAATGAACACTTTAGTGAATGAACACTTCGTATAATTGTTTAGAAAAATAAGTTTCTAAAACATTTTTCTGAGGTGAATCGGCAGTGGGAACTCCTTTCTACACGTTTACAGAAAGAAAATGACTAGAAAATGTTGCATTTGTTTACTGACTGGGGTGTTCATTCACTGGACTTGGACATATTTTTGCATTTTAACCAACCATAAAACCTGATGCAGAACCATAAAAGCTTACGCATTTTTTTTGAATAATTACGTACATCATCTGAAGTGTTTTTACAGCCATGTGGCAAATGCTACAATTTTTACAGATGCTATGAATTTTCGCTTAAGTGTCGATTCCCCGGTTTGTCTACCCAAAAAAGGGTCATTCCATAGAAATGTCAACCCCAGCGGAAGAAAAAAAATACCGAAGTGAAAAAAGTGTCAATAAATAAATAAATAAATAAAAATCATGCAACATAAGAAGTTAAAAAAAAAAAATGAAAAAGTATTGTAATTATCACTGAGAATTAGCCATAATAAATAGTTTGTACTGTGTCTACTGCTTGTTTTTCGATGGTTACGTTAGTCACACTCCATCTTGAGTAAAAGTGACACTTAAGACTAAAAACAATTAAGATTCAATAAATGTGTCTTATGTTTTTAAAAGCTAACTTTATACATTTTTTAAATATATCATTCAGTTAACACTTGCTTAACTTTCAGAAATTTTTGCCTCACAGCATGATCATTCATTTTCAGGGTTGTAAAAATGTTACGTTAGTCACGCTGCTATTTTGGTGGGAAAAATATTTGTCAGTAATTTTGCTTTAAATTCTTAGCAAAAATGATACATAGATACCATGTACATTATAAATCCACCAGCATAACTAAAAAATAATTTTTACCCTTTAAGTTACAAGTAAAAAGAGTTACAAAATCAGTTATGAATGTTACGTAGTCACGATGGAATGACCCTAAATAAGTGTGTGTTAAAGTAAAATAGATCTGCAGAACTGCTAATACGTTCGTTTAAATTCAAACTCAACACTTCGAACTACGCTCGAATCTCTTTGAGAACGTGAGAGACACAATTGAGCTATAAACCTAGAAAGTTTTATTCGAACATTAGAGCATTTAGTGAGTAGTGATTGAAGATCAATAGAAGAGCCATTTTGTATTTATTTGCTTTGTCAGTCCATCTTCCTCCGAATACATTAAATGGCAATTAATGGATTATGATTCCGTCTTTTGTAGAATGCTCAATTGAGGACGCTTTACTCGTAATGTAATGCTTTGAGGGTAGTTTAGAAGTATCGACGCATCAAACGGAACTGAAATTGCTTTCATGCAAAATATTGCGTAAAGCAAACAAAATCGTTTGCTTGTGGCGAATGAAATTGTTTCAAAACATCTATTACAGAATGATACACTCACCGATTCTTAAAAGTGTTGGTACACTTTGAAATGTGTAGTAAGAAAAGAAAAATCTTCAGGAACTGAATTTGAATAGGAGCTCCTTTAATTTTTAATCTCATATCTACGAAATTCAAGATAAAACTCAGCAATTTTATTAAAATGTTGAATGGTTTTCTTTCTTAAATGGGTCAAAAGCAAAGAAACAAAGCAATAGCAAGTCATCGTACATTGAAAGATATTAGAATAAAATAATGATTAAAACTATTTTTTTGTCTTTTTTTTAATAATATTGTCATGGCATGGACGCTTAAAAATCATTAGATTTTGAGTTTTGTTTGCTTACTTGGCGAAACCACTATTTTACAAACAATTGCAAAAAACGACAACTATTTGAACTGCTGAAAAAGAGACTAAAATAGAAACTCATATCATTTTTTTTTCTTCTTCCTAGGAGAAAAAGTGTAAAAACCATTGAGAATCTACTCGTAAGTTTACCCATACTTTGCGGGAAATAAATCAGTAGTCGAACTCACTCAAATGATTGACCCCCTCCCCTCTTTTTTTAAAACTTAAAATCCTTCACTTACTCGTCGCTTGGTATATTACAAGTAGTACTCGTTTCTGATCATTATCCTGCCGTGCTAAGCCAACGCCTCCTAAATACTAAATGCCTGTAACTTTCTGGTTTTTAGCACAGAGCAAAATTTCAACCTTGGTTCACGATACACTGCCATCTACCAGAGTTCTTCGAGAAAGAGTAATTAACGATTGGTTCATTTCTAAATTTAAATTTAAAAATTAACCAATCAAAAAATTTATTTCGAATATTGTTTGGATCCATTGCCAATAGCTGCAAAATGCCCTTGGTTCACGATACACTGCCATCTACCGGAGTTCTTCAAAAAATTAACGATTGGTTCATTTCTGAATTTAAATTTAAAAATTAACCAATCAAAAAATAACAACGGCATTATCGGATTGCCGCAAGGTGGCGTTTAAAGTGGAACCCATCTCGATGGTAGCGAAGCGAATGTTATAGGCATTTAGTATTTAGGAGGCGTTGGCTAAGCACAAGAGTCGTATCTGCATCTTTTAGCAAAATTGAGTTATCGCCACCAGGTGATTCTTTGTGACGTATTTTACCCACATACAAAGTTTTATGGTCATTCGAGAGCCAAAAAATTTTTTAAAAAATTTCTAAAAAAGTATCATCCAAATCAAATACATGGAGGCGCAAAACTTTAAGGGGTTACAGTACCTCAAAAATGACCAAAAGACCAAAAAAATTTTTATTGATTATTTCAAAAGTAAAAGTTATTTAAAACACTCAGAAAAAATAGCATTGTTCTAGCTAAATTATTTAAAAAGTTGTGAGTGACTTTAGGGCATGCATGCTGTGTGTTCTAATGGAAAAGCCAAACTTTAAAGTGCTTTTTCTCGGTGATCAGTTTTTAGTGTTTCTATGTTACTGGAAATGCTAAGGAATTTTTTCTATTAAAGATATAACTTTTAAGCAATAATTTTTGCACTCAGGACAATATATTTAACAAAACTGTGCATGGAATAAGCGTTTTATAAATTACAAAAATTTTTAGAGTTTGTTAAACCTCAAAAGACAAACTTTAAAAAAAAAATTACATAAGAGGTCACAAAATATTTTCTAATCAAAATATAAGAAAATGAATGCACAGATTTGTTGAGGTAATCTTTGTGATCATTTCGCAAAAAGAAATTTTGAAATTAGTGCAGAAACAAAAAAGTCTTAGGGTTTTTAAAAAATTGAAATTTTCTTACATTTTTCAAATTTTCAAAAAAAGTTTTCAAAATTTTTAATGTTTGAAAATAAATTATTGATTGTTAAACAAGTGCAGAAACAAATATCTCAAAAAATTAACCTTTTCACTTAAAGAAATTTGTTAGAAAGGTACTGTAACCCCTTAAAGAGTTTTTTCTCAGTTTGAGTTCGACTGCAGATACCACTTTTGCTTAGTACAGCAGTATTCTCATAAATGTTTTTTGAAACTATAATTGCAAGCATCGTTATTAGTCAGAAACATTAGTTGTTGTTTCTGTTTCTAATACCACTCGGGTATCCGAGCCCAAGTAGATGAAATCTGCTCGATTTAAGGCAGGAAAGATACGGCTTCCGTTTTTAAGAGCACCATTTAGGTGGAAGACCGATTTAAGCTCAACACACATGCCATAAGGACCCGTTCATAGGGTAGGCATCCATTCATAACTCACTTTCACACACAGAAAGGACAATGACAGGAGAGAGAGAGAGAGAGAAATTACGCCCATGCCCCAGCCGGGACTCGAACCCATGGCCACCGCATCACGGTCAGACGTCGCTGACCACTAGACTAGGTGGCCTGCAGAAACATTAGTTATAGTGCCCAGGGCCCGATTAACCTCTGAAGTTAGGGGAAGCTCAGTCTCATTTTGAGGCCCCCTGCTTTTTGAGGCTAGGGGGGAATATTTCTGTACTCTTGAGATATTGAAACACATCTTGATAAGGGTACAGCTATTATTTCTAAAAAAGAAAAGGTTCAAGCAGGATTCAGATTAAATTTTATTCCTTTCTCTCACTAATAAATAGATTTTTCATACATTACATGTAGTTGCATTGCAATCCTATGATTAGATGTTAAATTAGTTTTATTACTTCACAAAATTAATAAAACTTAATAAATACATTGTAAAACAGTTGGGCCAAATCTCACAGTTAAAAGTAGCTTGTGGTGGGAATAATGTTTTATGAAATGTCTTCACTTTTATAAAACTTTTCGGAAAATGTTTATTGAACCAGTTTCACAATTACCTTTAGACATGCATTTAAAAGCGGAAACTAGAATTTTAAATCGCATGTCTTTTGTCATATTTGGGCCCCCTGAAAATGTTATGGGTAAGCTCCTGCTTCCCAAGCCTTTTGGGCAATCAGGCCCTGATAGTGCCTACTTCACGGGATACAGCTACCTCGTGGTCCAACATGGCTGATGACGTGAAATTAGGCTAACGCAGAAAACTTACCATTAACATTTTCACTACTTAGTCTACCAAACAACTCCCCAGCTATCCGTAGTACAATATTCATTATCTCGATTGTCTTCACGGGACTACACGTGTCTTCACGTTACTTTCACGGGAAAGTTCGTGTCTTCACGGGACTACTTCACGGGATACAGCTACCTCGTGGTCCAACATGGCTGATGGTGTGAAATTAGGCTAACGCAGCAACTTACCATTAACATCTTCACTACTTAGTCTACCAAACAACTCCCCAGCTATCCGTAGTACAATATTCATTATCTCGATTTTCTTCACGGGACTACACGCGTCTTCACAGGTCTTTCACGGGAAAGTCCGTATCTTCACGGGACTTTCACGGGACTACTTCACGGGATACAGCTACCTCGTGGTCCAACATGGCTGATGGTGTGAAATTAGGCTAACGCAGCAACTTACCATTAACATCTCACTACTTAGTCATCCAAACAACTCCCCAGCTATGCGTAGTACAATATTCACTATCTCGATTGTCTTATCTCACTTATCTGTACCCAGCTTTGGGAATTTTGTTGAACTTTTGTTGAGATGGTGATGTATGTTGGAATAAAAACGTTCATGGAATATGGGAAAAAATTATTTGAATGACGAATTGTGAATGAGAGAGCAAGTAAGAGAGATAGAGAGAGTGTATGTGTGTATAACCTGCTCAAAAACGAGCAAAACATTTTTCATATCAAAAAAATACTTGTTAGTTTTCTTTCATGCTTCATTCCTTTATTTGATAATTTACTTAAGCATTTACTTTTCCAAGAAAACAGGTTGAAGACTACGCTTTGTTTTTAAGAAATCAAAAAGCATGTTATTAACGTTACCTTGCTAATAAGTTTCTTTATAAATTATTAAGCTAACTTTGAAGAAAATACTATCAGCTTTATGAATACAAAATGATGAAATAACTTGATCTTTCTTGCTGGGTACCTTAAAAGTTAATGGAATTTTATTAACATCGCTGGAATTTTGAAAAGGTAAAACATGCATATTTGCCGGCAGCCCATCTTTTGAACATCTGAAAGAAGGATTTATAAATTTGTAATAACATGCACTAGAATGCATTGAAAAAGGAATAAAACTAGAACACTTTCTACTGGGAAACTCTGTTCAATATTCTATCTCCATCAATATAATCTCTTTTGTTTCAAACCTGTGAAATTAGCATATATGCAAAACTTTATAGTCAGCACATAAATTCATATATTTAAATGAATGATCTGCTGAATTAAACAAAAAAGAAGAATGCAACAAATGTAGAACTAAGCTCAAAAGCAGAAATATATGGTAGCATTGTTTAGTAAAATGTGCATAAAGAGCAACACAAAGTTACATTGATCTCTTTCTTTTGAATTTCAATGTTTCGTTTCGCATTTCATTCAGTTTTAAATAAAATATCCATTTTCTTCCTACATGGTCAGGTTTTTCGGAAAATGTTGTTTTGATAGCAATTAAAATGTAAATGAAAAAGTATTTTTCAGTGAGTTAATTGAGATCGTGTTACTTCGTCAAATTTCTCACAAAATCGTAAATACATAGTTTTATCTCCCTAAATGACTTGTATTGTATACAAAAGGGAGATCATGTTGAAAAAAGCTTATAAGATGATTCAAAAAACTTGTGTACAGTGAAAAGTAAATCTGATTAGAAAGAAACGGATATATTTTGTTAAAAGTATTCTGATTGATATTCATATGAGAAAAGAATCAATGCTTTTTATTATTCTTCTTGAGATAAATAAAAATAAAAATAAAAAATCTTTATTTTCGTCACAGTTAATGCAAATGTTTTTTGATATTCAGAGTTAATTTATAAATTTATATTGTTTTTATAATGGCATTTAATTTTTCGCATGACATAATTTGTACCTGTTTTGATATTATAAGATAACAGAGAGCTGAGGAGGACCTTATGCATTTTCCAATTGTTTCAACTTTTCGAAAGCTTTCTACTTGTCTTGACTTTTTTTGTACTTTTATTTTATTGTTTCAATTTCTCCCATGTATAATAATGTTAAAAATTACTTAAGTGCTGAAAATGAATAGCAATAATTCTCGCTACAAGTAAAATACAATGTTGAGGGTATATTGAAACAACAATTGAAATAAATTTCAGTTTTTATGGTAAAATTTATCAACTTCAATATGAAAGCTTACGCTAATTATTATTAAAAACATTGCTTCTATTGACTGTTTCCTAATTGCCTTTTTTTTTTTTTTTTTTGCTCATCCTTTTTCTACACTGGGTCTATGTAACATGATTTTCCCAATCCAATCTGCTTTAAATAAATCTGAATTTCGATTCAGCATTTATGCATATTTATATTTTTTCATAGGTGACTCATAGTAATGTTTTTAACCAGCTAAAAACATTTGTCTGAAATATACTTCTTAGTCATTTATTTCTTTTTGGAAATCATATGCACCATAAAATCTTTGCCATCAAGGTTCTTGGAAGTATGTCCGTCTTTTATTTCGAAACGTACCGTAAAATGGGGTGTATAGGAACAGCGGGGTCAATCGGAACAAAACTTCCCGACCGTACACAGAAATTCTTCATAAATATTCTATTGGGTATTTTTCGCCATGAATTTTTTTTTAGAAAGGTAAGATCATAGGAAGTAGGAAAAAATTACTTTTGTCAATCTGGCAACGCTACTAGCTTCTAAGGAGGGCTGCACGTGGAATGCTAGAAAACATCACATTTTTAAAGACTGCAAAACTTCATATGCAAGAACAAACCTTCTTATATTTTAAACCTAAGAGTGGTACGTTTCAATTATGCATGTATCTGAACAACAGAATACCACATTAGAATTTACATGTTTTATAAATTGTGTCAAA
>JAXGGA010022222.1:0-15331 GCA_038373865.1 Uloborus plumipes | reverse complement strand
TATTTGGTTCAATCATTTCGTTATTGTTACTATGATGAATAACAGTAGATAAATTGTTACGTATTTATACATACACATTTCGATGTTTGTTGCCTTTCAATAACTCAATCATTAGTTTAGTTCACAAACCCTTTGTTACTATCATTATGGTGTGAAAAACAATAAAGAAATTGTTGAATATTTCTTTATAGCCGCTTCGATATTTATTATGTTTCAATAACTCAATCATTAGTTTAGTTAAAACCCTTTGTACCTATCATTATGGTGAATAACAATAAAGAAATTGTTGCATATTTCTTTATACACACTTCGATGTTTGTTACGTTTCCATAACTCAATCATTAGTTTAGTGCAGTTATTTGCTTCCAACATTACTTTTTGTTATATAATGCTTTGTTTGCTGTTTCATATCTATGACAGCTATTGTATCTGAAAGTAGATATAACACCGTATTAAAGGGCTTTAATAGTATTAAGGTTACATAATTCAATTTTATTTCATAATGTGGAAAATTATATTATTCAAAGTGTCTCGATGATTTGAATGTCTCGTTGAGTGAGGAATCTACAACTGGTACAAAATCCTTCCATTGGAAGTTTTAATGGGAATTTGACGACATTTGACCTGAAATTTTCTTTACAAGCCCAAGCTCAAAATAACTCTTGAAAATGAAAAAGTAATTAGAGCACCAAAAAAAAAAAAAAAAAACATATCATTCGTTTCTGGGGAATTTATTGCTTTTTGAGGGCGCAGTAAAAAGTTATTAATGACGGTAAATATTTTCCTAGACTTGAGAAATACTCGAAAAATAATTACTTTTTGTTTTCATTTTAAAACTATGAAGTCAATTTAACAAAATAAAAATTTTTTTGATTACGTCTGTGTTTTTCCTGCGTAAAATGTAATGACTTTCTAATAGAGAGTCACTGCTTGGCTTAGAATTTTTTATGTTCTATAATACAATTTAATGGTTTAATAAATGATGAAACTTTTGAGTTTTCTATGCTAAACTGAAAAATTCACAAGAAGCTTAATAGTTTGCGAATTTAATGAACTTGTGTTCTATTAAAATGTTCATAAGAAAAAACTTTAGCATACCAATTTAGAGAATTGAAGTTATGAAAGTTTAGCTTTGAAAATTTTGAGTGTTCAAATTTCAAGTGATATAACTTCAGTTTTCATAAACAAAGTCAACAAGCAGAATCATATGTGGGGAAAGCAAGCTTTTTGGTTTATGCTTTTCGTAAACTTTTATATTTTAAAAATTTTTTAACTACGATTTTGCTTTCGGGCCATTCCATTTCATTTCATTTCACCCTCTAGGGTCCCCCGTACCTACCAGCTTAGTGGTTTAACCGGGATAGGGCCCTGAAGAGCGCTCTGTTCTTAATTTTGAACCAGAACCTAGGGTCGAGCAAACTATAGACCCTAGCACCCCCAGAGGTATCGTTTCACTTGGAGGACTTTGTGACCACGACATTTTTAACGCCTCCCAGTCACCATTAATCAAGACGGTGGATCTTTGATCGGCTGGGATCGAACCCGGGTCCTTTCGGACACGAGTCCGATGCCTTACCGATCGGGCCACCACGGCCCATTTCGGGCCATTCCACGGAGAAACGTAACAGCTCGTACATTTTATTAATACAATAGTAGTATTTTATTAATACAGTAGGTAAAAGTTAATCCTGACTTTAACGTTCAAAGAAATAAACACGTATTTTAAAATTCTTTCTGAGATTTACAATATGCTTTTGCCTCTCAGTAATTTCTTCATATGGGTTTTTAGGATCCATTTCCGACTATGAAAACAGTTTACCTACTTGTTTATTTCTTTATCTTTGTAAAATTAAGAGAATATAGATTATGTTGTTGCCATATTTGCTTCTTTTGAGTTAATTTTGCTCTTACAGAATTTTATTGCTTATATTTTAATGACTTAATATATTCACTTGGTGGATAGTTTTCATTTTGATGGAGGTTTTTATGGTATTTTAATGGATTATTTTTATTTGGCGGATCATTATGCACTTTAGTTGCTTAATTTAGTCATTCGGCGGATTATTTTTAGTACAGCTTTTATTCTTGTGAAGTGATTTGTTTCCTTTAAAAACGCATTAAAGGACGAAATAGTGCATGCTATTGCAAAATAAATAAAAATATCTATTTAAACAAACATAGCGACAGTAAATAAATTTAAAAAAAAATCGACAACATTCAAAGACGACATGCAGAAAGTGCACCAAGGCCTATACCAGCGAAGTTCCAATTTAAGCATCCCGACTTGAATCAAAGATTGCAGTTTTTCATTCAGTTTACAAAATGTAAAAGACCTCAAATGTTCCAGTAATATTTACTCATAAAAACAAACTGAAAAATGGAGACACGCAAGATTTAGGTAAAGATATTTACAATCGCTGTTTATTTACTGAATGATCAACACAAAAGTACTAAATGTTCTCCGTTCCCTAGTTATTCTATTTGTACTGAACATATATAATTGGAGTAACCATAGTAACAAACTGTTTAACTACTCATCAGTGTCAGCTGTAAGTGTCTGCTTATACCAGACGTTTAAGATAAAACCGATTGCACTCTCTAATGATTTGTTACGATGATGAATAGCTCTTTGTATTCTTTTAGTTAGTGGATAATAGCTAAACATTAATACTTACTAAGTGGGACATATGAAATGAAATTGAACTATTCCAGTAATTTTAAGCGCATTTAAATTAATTTCAGTAAAAAAATCCTTCTATACTCTACTAACCAAAAATGTGCATTATTTCAAACAGCTGCCAGGACAGCTAGATTAGCTTCTTGCAGCATGTTGATACAGAACGTCCTCCCCCCTAACTTTTACCTGTATTATTTGATGTAATTTAATGTTCATAATATTTTAAGACATACTACGTACGTGGCCCGCTAATGAGTTTCATGTTGATTCAATCAAGATTTCATTCAAAATTCTCATTATCATTATTATTACTGTTTCATATGAAAAACCACGTTTTATAATAATGAATTTCCCATTTAATCATTTATGGCAAATCGCTTTAAATTTAGGCAAACATCTGAAGATTTTTCTCAGTTTCTTCAGAATCCCTTTATCAAACCTTATGTGAATTAAAACTAATGAAGTCTGAAAAATTACGAATCTATCGACACCCAGTTCGACTTTCACTTCATTGGCATTCAGAAGAAAGAAGCATGACATATATACATAGATACTCAGTTTTTAATATAAGTAGATTCATATTCAAAGCCTTGTAAATTGACAAAAACTTTCTATCCTAAGTAATCACATTCATGTTTGTTTTTTTTTCTTAGACAATGGGGGGGGGGGGGGAGTGGGGAGTTTATTTGTAGTTTTAAAATGAATTATTGAACTGTGCAGGACAAATGTTTAATTTTCATCGAAGGATTGCTCAACAATGCTGCTAGAATTTTAAGTAAATGTTTCATTAGAACTACAACGTTGATTAAATGCTACTCAATTTTCTTTCTAATGTAAGAATTTCTGACGATATTCTCCGATGCTGTTATATTTCCCATAACTTCCCAAAACGTTTGCAGTTTTGATAAACAACACAACCCTGCTTTCATGAAGGGATTTTCATCATGAGAACGCTACATCATTATTAGAACATTAATCTGAAATCATCGCTACGCACACATAGGAAATCATAAAATGTTTCCTGCAAAATTGGAAATCGATTTTTCTCTTAAGCAAATGTTGGATCATAGTTACTGCAGCAGCATTTACAAACAAGTAAAATAAATTAATGGTCTTGTGTGGGGCTGTCTTTTGGCGAAACATATTTCATGAGGGAAAGATGGGGGGCATTTAAGGTAATCTATACTTCAAAAAAGAAACAAAAAAAATATCATGTAAATAAATGTAACAACAAAAATAAAATGATTTTCAAAAATATTTTGACGAAGTAAGGCAAAAATTATCTTTTGATGACTGTCTTTCTACCCACCAACTCATACTTTTGGATTTAAAACGTAATGCCTTGTACTTTTAAAATATTTGCCTGTAATAATCGCTCGCAATTATTAAAGCTGTCATAATATTTTTAAATAACTTCCACTCAGAATTTCAAACTGTTTTGAAGCTATTCTTCTTATAGGACGTTGTGTGGCTAGAGTAAACAAAAAGGAAAAAAAAAAAAAAGAAGACAAAGGAAAAAAAAGCGTTCCACATCTACTCTCCGTTGGTGAAAACCGCGTATAGCACTCCCGAACCATTCCACTTAAAAAAGGGGTGATGGGTTGTGAGTGGGAACTTTCCGAAGTTTTCAAATTAAAACTTGCATTTTTTGCTATCTTTTTGACATATTTACCTAAACTATGTGTTTAAACTTAGCATTATTCGACGTTGTTTGATACGGCTCAAAATTCCTCTTATTATTCTTCCCCTTTCTGTTATCTTACTTATCACCCGTATTTTGGTAAGATCAGAGAAGACTTGACGCATGCCTAAATACGCGGAATGTTTTAACTTAGAAAATCAGACAGTACCTTCGATGCTCACGCGCGCAAAGCTTTGTTTTTATAAAATGGTTGGACAACTCATATGTTAAGAAGTCTCCTGTTTTGGAGCGATCGGCTGTTACCCAAAGGTTGGTGGTCCAGTCGGGAATGTGATATCATTTCTAGTTTTTGCATTTTTTTTAATTTTAAATGCTTTTAGGTTTCTTATCTACTTGAAAATTTGTATTTATAATGCAATCAACGTATACTTTAAACCTTATAAAAATGTCAAATTTTGTAATTGCTTTAAAAACTACTTTTAATATGAGCGTTGAAAGGTGCTCCAATTAGGGAATTTTCGTAATCCCCTTCCCTTATTGCAAGCTATTTTGTTATATTTGTTTATTTAGAAATGGGAGGTTTAAAATGCCTATCATTTTTCAGTCAAGCAGGCATTAAAAAGAAGGGGGGGGGGGGTAATCACGGGGCAGAAGCTACACTTTTACTTATTAACACTTTGAGAATATAATGAAACAGTAAATCTAATTAAATTTAAATTATTATAGTTTACTTTGCCAGTACAATATTATAACTTGAACATTATTTACATATACTAGTCAAAAAAGCACAGCGTCTTCCGACTAGTCCCACCGCTCTCTTTTTCTTTATTTTTTTTTTCTTAGAAACATAACTACTTGTAACTTGATTTTAAAAACATCAGCCAGAAAAATTTAGATTTTTCATAAGATATTTGACCATATGGTTTGGGCTTTTGTTTTCACAGCAAAAAGAGTTATTTAAATATTTTACATAAATACTTCTGTTTTTTTGATTCCCAAAAATTATCACTTTTTGTAGCTGCTGCATGTATTGAAAAATTCATTGGTGGTTCCCTCAAATGTGCTTGAAAATTTGAGCTAGACTGTAGAGACTAGACTTGCATCTCCTAAAGCAAAATTAGCTAGCATAGTTAACTATATAGGGTCATCCGTCGCTCTGGTCTAAGCTTCGCTTCACATGCCGGAGGTCGTGGGTTTGATTCTCACCGCTGCCCTAGCTGGTATTTCCTCTCTTTGTGCTGTAAATATTTCTTGTGTTGTCCTAACATACAAAAAAAAAAGAAGTCCAAATCCTCAGGGTAATGGCCCCCAATCTTTCTCTAGTATTGATTCACTATGCTGCCGTGCCAAGCGCAAAAATGATATTTGTGTAGTCGAGCTCAAACGGAGATAAAACTCTTTAAAGTTTTGAACCACCATGTGTTTGATGCAGATGAAACTTTTTCAGAATTTTGTTAAAAATATTTTTCGTAAATGACCATATAATTTTGTATTTCGCTAAAATACGTCACAAAGAGCCACCTGGTGGCGATAACTCAATTTTGTTAAAACGTGCAAATGAGACTTTTGTGCTTTGCACGGCAGTATGGACAAATCAACGACAGTGATAATTAACTATATAATGCAAGGAAACATTTAAAACGAAAAAGAAAAATTTATGACGGAACACTGTTAAAACTAATGGTTGCAATTGGCACCTTTCCGGGGTGAAACGCTTGTAACAGGAGCGGCACCCAGTAAGGTGCCGAGATTTCACCCTTGGCTTGGTTGAAAAACTGGCACCCTCAATTCAACGAGCAGCGCGGGTGAAAGATGGAACCGTATAGGAGAGCATAATGGCACCCTCACTGTTCACTATTGCAGATCCCCCCTGTGCTGTGTGCGTTTTTGTTTTTCAATTGTGTTTACTTTTATTTATTGCTTTTATTCACAAAGTCTTGGTACATTTTCACCTTGAATTCCGATTTGAAAATGATCGAAACTTGTAATTTAAGGCATTTTCTCACAGTTCAGACTTTCCAACATATTTTAAAAGAATTCGTGACTTGAATTAAACTCAGTAGTTTTAAAATGCTATTGACATTTACTGCAGCATTACCTGTACCGAAAATGAAGAGGGAAGGTATTTTATGGATCCCTTTCAAAAACAATCAAAAATATTCAGTTATATCATTCTATCAATAAAAAATTGAATCGCTTCATTAACTTATAAAATTTTAATCAAGGGTAACATATTAATAGGTATGTATAGTTCGACATTTAAATATCTTTATGGAATAAAAGATATGGGGTATTTGAAAAGCAGTGTTTGTTAAACGTCAAGTTTCTCGACAGATTAAAAATCGAAATATATTTTAAGGATCAATTCAACTGATGGAACAAAAAAAGTAAGCTCTGGCAATAACGAACTCAGCATTTGTTATCAATAACGCCAACGAAAGATATTAGCGACAGCACGAAATGCATGGCATTAAAATAGCATATACATATACGTATGATAAAAACAAATAAGAAAGAAAGAAAGAGTCATTCAGAGTTTCTTTTTTTTTTCCTTCCCTTCGCGTTCTGCTGCTTGTTTGTATCTGCACGGCAAAAGAGATTCGCTGCACAGAGATAAATTTCCGTTCGTACACTTTGAAATGATTGCACAAATATGTTGGAAATTCTTAGAACTATTATCAAATGCATGTACTTACGTGAGAATTCGAAGACTAATATGAAGAATTAATCCATTTTTGTAATAAACTCAAGGTGAAATCCAAGACTGTGAAAACACTGTACCGAAAATTCTGTCGTGTCGACGTAAACAAGATGTCCGCCATTCAAATGGTTGATGATGATGATGAGACCTCGCGCAGGCGCATTCTGTCAAAGGTGCCTTTTGGTACGGCGAGATGTCTCACTGAGCATGCGCAAGCTTTATTCACCCCAAAGGGTGCCGATGGGAGGCTTTTTAGTGCGGTAAGAGCTTTTCAAATTCGCTGTGGCACCCCGTGGCACCTTGCTTTCACCCAAACTTTCTTATTGGCACCCCTGCGTCACCCTTAGTTTTTACAGTGAATACTTTTACATAATGTACTTATAACATTAACCCTAGAGTACTAATGTGTCTTTTTTTAACGCTAATACTAAACATGAAAGATGAGTAAAAATTACTCATGATTAGTATTCTAAGGTTAGACAAGAAGTTCAGTCAAGAACTAAACGAGCCTACTTTCCCGTACATCGACATCGGCATTCTAGCATCTGATCATTATTCTCTTGATTATCTGAGACTGAAAATTATGTCAAACATACCTTTTTAGCGCTTAAAGCTGATTTCTAAAAGCAAAATATACCCCTCTCATCAGATGAAATAGACACGTAAAAAGTAAATAAACGAATAAATAAAATTTTGTCGCACGTTTTAAAGAATGTAACTGTTACAGTTCTTTCGTAGAAAAAATCTTCAATCGTTTTCAAAAAATAAATAAATAAATACATAAAAGTACAAAGAGAGTACAAGTGCAAAAACACATTTTATCAAAGAAAGAAAAAAAAAGAAAAAAAAAACCTCGTCCGTTAATAAAATGTCTCAAATTTCACTTTTAATCCGTTGCCATATGTTAAATATAATTAAACAATAAAATGCGCTCGTGAATGAAGAAGTTTTGTTACAAAAAAAAATTGTCTGCCAAAAGAAAAAAAAAATCAATAAATAAATAAAATAAAACAAATGAATAAATAAACAAAAAATCGTCTGCACAGTCAGTCATTTTGTTCTGAGCCTGCATTTCTGCCACGTGTGCGGAGTCGGAGTCGGAATCAGAGTCCTCACAAAGGATTATTCAGAAAAGAATTCTTTACAAACATTATTTATCAAAACCATTTTCTTATAAAGTTAGTTTGAGGGAAATCCGACTTTAAGTTCAGGATCAACGTTCAACTTAAATTCCCCGTAGACGCTAATGTTAAATTCTTTTTCTGAACGGCTCAATATGGAACGAAAAATGGTATAAATCAAAAAGCGAAATATGGGAATGAGCATCTCCGAGATCTTTCCAAAAAAAAAAAAAAAAAAGTTTATTCCATTCGGATGGTTCACTCAGAAGTTATTAGGTGGGGAAAGGTTGCTTGAACGGTTCAATGCTGAACGAAAAAATGTTCAAATTGAAAATTTAAATACGGTAATGAAGTATCCTTGCTGAGATCCTTCGAACAAAAAAAAAAGTTTATTTAAATCGGACTGTTCACTCAAAAGTTATTGGGGGTAACAGCTTGCTTGAGCGGTTCAATGTTGAACGAAAAAATGTTCAAATTGAAAATTTAAATACGGTAATGAAGTATCCTTGCTGCGATCCTTGGAACAAAAAAAAAAAAAAGTTTATTTTCTACGGACTGTTCACTCAAAAGTTATTAGGGGTGACAGCTTGCTTGAGCGGTTCAATGTTGAACGAAAAACTGTGCAAATCGGAAATGTAAATACGGGAATGAAGTATCCTTGATAAGATCTTTCGAACAAAAAAAAAGTTGGCTCAAATCGGACTGTTCACTCAAAAGTTAGCATCGCGGGACAGGTTGTTTGAACGGTTCAAAGTTGAACCAAAAATTGTTCAAATCGAAAAATTAAATATGGGAATGAGCTGTACTCGCCGAGATCCTTCCAACAAAAGAAAGTTTGTCAAAATCGGAATGTTCACTCAAAAGTTAGCATCGCGGAACAGGTTGTTTGAACGGTTCAAAGTTGAACCAAAAATTGTTCAAATCGAAAAATCAAATAAGGGAATGAGCTGTACTCGCCGAGATCTTTCCAACAAAAAAAAGTTTGTAAAATAATCGGAATGTTCATTCAAAAGTTATTAGGGGGGGGGGCAGACAGACCGACCGACCGACACACAAATTCCCCATCTCAATACCCTACTTTCAAATTTTTAATTTTTCGATATTCATTTTACCTTTTTATTTCTTTTTGGCTTTTTTTTTTCGGACTTGGCGATATTTTTTTAATTTGGCGATATTTTTTTCGGACTTGGCGATATTTTTTAGATGCATTAAGCCACTTTTAATACTTTTTTCGTCTTTCTTTTATTTTTCACGGGAAAGTAGGCTAAAAAATGGGGTGAAAAAATTACAAAACTGATACGAACGGACTTATGTAGATTTTAAAATATATTTAGATCTTCATGAACATAATTTTTGTTGCAGCTAAAACAAAGCGTTCAAGAAACGAAGTAAGCCTTTAAGAAATAAAACTTATTAAGCACTAAAACCTAAATCTAGTTATGAATAGACTCTTAAAAATATATTCTTATTCATTCTACAGTGATGTATAAAACATTTTAAACAAACTCGTAAGAGATATTTGACTTATTCTTTTGCCGAACAACAAAATATTCAAATAAATATCGTCGAAGTCTGAGACCATTCTATTTAACTAGAAAAATATTTGCAAAAACCCTTGCATAACCAAAGTAAATAATTCTCTTTGCAGTTTATACTATGAGAACTTAACTTCTTATTCTGCGATAAACGACAAAGTTTCGAAGAAATATACTTCAGTTACTATTTCCTACTGTTAAAAGCAAGTCTCCTTTTACTACTTTTGAAACCTATTTTTGCTAAGATAGCGTTTTCTTTATGGATTTAAACTAAAATAGGCTTATTTTTAAGGTTCTAAATGCCGGTTTTATACATTTGAAACCTGGAGCTTTATGTAGCTACGCTAAATGATGTTATTGGTAACGAATAGTGGGACCGTTGTCAGAAAAAAAAAGAGAGAAAGAAAAAATGAAAAAATAATGAAATTTAAAAAGAACCGTTTTGCTACAATATTTGCAGTTATTTTTTCCTTTTATTCGAAATTATCATTTTTATATTGTTTTATTTGAGAAATTACTTGAAACTGCCTCATTTGTTTAAGAATCTGATTTTCTTATTATGTTAAATAAAGGGGGAGGGAGAAGAAGGTATTGGATTAAATATAAATATCGGTACATGTGCTTAAATTACTAGTAAATGTGCCAGAAAATGTGATGAAAATGTAGATCTAACAGCTACATTTTTAAGTTGTTAAAAGCAGAAATTGTTCTGGAAAGAAAAAAAATATTTAATTATGATGGTTTAAAAAAACTAAAAAATACGCTTTTAGAGTTAATCAAACTCAACATGTAATATAGCTTAGCCTTTAGAATCGATAATATTATTAAATATATTACGTTTATGATTGCAAAGAACGTGAATTTTATCTTTTATTCAGAGTTACATACAAACAACTGAAACACTTATAATACATCAACATGTAATATAGTTTAGCCTTTAGTATTAATAATAGTATTAAATATATTACTTTCATGTTTGCATAGAACGTAAATTTTATCTTTTATTCATTGTCACTTGCATACACACAAAGAAACCCACACGTGAAACTAATGCGCGTATTAAAAAGTAATAAAATTATAGTTTAAAAAAACTAAGAAATACGCTTTTAGAGTTAATCAAACTCAACATGCAATATAGTTTAGCCTTTATATAAATAATAGTATTAAATAGATTACTTTAATATTTGTTAAGAATGTGAATATTATCTTTTATTCAGTATTTGCGAGGGATAATATATGATTTAAATTAGCAAGAATTGGAGCGTTTCCATTAAGTACGCTTAATACTGGGAGTTTATTTTTTCAATGCCATTTCAAACGTAATAACAATCTTAATTTATGTAATTATTTATGTAACAAAGTGACAGTTTTCTGTAGAATGACTCTGTTGGTCTTAGTCTAAATGAATATAGTGAAACGAGCTGCTATAATGCATTCTATGACAAGAAATTTGACGAATCTAGAAGGAGCAGTTAGAATGAAACGAAACTTGATACAAGTACGGAAAGACGCCACTTATATAAGAAAGTGGTTACAAAAGAAAGCAAAATGTTCATATATCAGTGGAAAATTCTTAAATGAATTGAGGTTTTTGTACCTCATTGAATCACTTCTCGTTTGGATATAAGAAGTGAGACACAAGCAAGGGATTATACATGAAAGTATCGTATGTTGTTTTAGGCCATCCTGTTAAACAAGGCTGCGACATTGAAAAAAAATCATCGATGTTCGGAAATATCAATGTTGGAAATTAATGGTATTGATACGTCGACCAAAAAACATCGATGTTTTCAAACATCAATGTTTCAAAACATCTATCTTTTTGTACATATATTACGTACAAATTTGAGTGTACTGTAACCACCCCGCGTTACATTCCGCCTCGTTGTACCTCTCAATCGTATATATCGCGTTTTTTACTTTGTCTCCCGAAAACATACCGACCGTAATACTGCCGTGGGCAGGTAAACGGCAGTATCTGCAAAAATGAGTTTTCGAGATAATTGAAGAAACGCGTTTTTGATTTCCCACAAAGATCAATAAAACATTGAACTTCGAACATAGGCGGTACTATATGTTTATACCGATATATGTTTTGGGTAATCGATTGAATTTTGATTTTGCAAGCGCATACAGAGGTAAAGCAGATACTGCCGTTTACTTGCCCTTTTCACTCTAATTGTCATGCGGAATTGACTGGCAGTCGGCAGTAACTGCACAGTATGCTACTAAATGTCCAGTATTTACATATTCGACAACATGCGGAGTAAATATGTTATTACGAAATATATTATTGCATTGTGAATGATATGTTTTATTTAAAAATATACATAAATACCGTGTATCTACTTGATATAGATATAAACGAACGCGAAATATAATTAAAAAATATAATGAACTGTATTGTATTATGGAAAATATGAAGCAAAACTTCCATGAAGCATTTTTACTTCCTTTTACTTAGTAAAGGAAGTATTGTGATCACAAAGAAAATTTCACTCAAAACTCGGTCTAAATTTTGATTTTGCTCACCCCCGAATGAATGTTGAGTAGTTTTTTCGACCTATCAGCACATGCATATTGCATATGTACCTACTAACATATAAACAGCCGAAATATCCTTTTCGACCATGCCCCAGTTAATTACGACGAGTTTTCTCGCGACGTCTGTATGTACGTATGAATGTGCGTATGTATGTATGTATGTTTGTATGTATGTGCGCATATGTATGTATGTAAGTCGCATAACTCAAAAACTATATGCCGTAGAAGCTTCTAGTTTGGTATGTAGGCTCTGAAGGTGGTCGTTGTGCACTTCCCCTTGTGGTTGCATTCGAATGTTCCCAAGGGGGTCTTTTACCCCTCTTCGGGGTAAATCAATGTTAATTTCAATGCAGATTGAGTGATATGATTTGGTGCAACCACTTGGCGATATATCGCCAAACTTTTGGTCGCCAAGTGTTTGCCGCCAAGTTGGCGACAAATTTGGCGAAAAAGATGATTTTTTTTTAAAATTTGGATTCAATTTGGCGCTATTGGACACATTTTGCAAAAAATTCATTGAATCATGTAAAATCGGCGATATTTGGAAAATAAATCATTGTAAAACATTATTTTGCATTGATTCGTGGCAAACTGGGGGTGTAAATGTTTGAATTGTTATCTTGCTCACTCTAATGCACTATTTTAACACTTGAGGCATTTATTATGGAATTTAAACGTAAAAGGAAGTAGTGTGGCGTGCACACCAGATGTTTTAAAATTACTACAAATCAGTTAATGCTTTGTACTTTGCATCAAAACAAGAAATCACTTTGAGAAAAAGAGCGCTTGAAATGCTTGTTGTGCTGACGATTTTTTTCATAGTACTATTAAAAATGCAACAGCTAGGGATTAAATTGCAAAAACTATCGTCTGTTAGTATGAAAGCAACTGTAATTAAAAGAAAACAAAACAATGTAAATAAAATCATTTCATTGTTGCATTTTTGTTTGTCGTCTGCCAAGTTTGGCTTGTGTATCTTTGAAATCGTGAAAAATATTGTCTGCTAGTGGAGAGAAACTTTATTTGAAAGAAAAAAATCTGGTATGGACCCCCCACTACTTCTTTTTACGTGTAAATTTTTTTAGTAGATGCCTTAAGTATTAAAATAATGCTTGGAATGAGCAAGATGACAATTCAAACATTTACGCCCCAAATGTACCACGAAACAAAGCAAAAAATGATTTACAACAATTCATTTTCTAAATATCGCCGATTTTAGTATCATTCAGTGGATTTTTCGCAAAATACCGTCAATAGCGCTAAATTGAACCCAAACTCATAAAATAATTTTTTTCGCCAAATTTGTCGCCAATTTGGCGATATGTCACCAAGCTGGCGACAAGCACTTGGCGACTAAAAGCTTGGCGATATATCGCCAAGTGGTAACGCCAATTTATATCACTTAAGTCTGCTTTGATATTAACACTGATTCACCCCCAAAAGGAATAAAACACCCCCTTGGGAACATTCAAGTGCAACCAATGACCTCCCGTGACCTCCCATTAGGGCACCCCTACTTTCGCTTAGTTTAAGTACAAAGAAAAACGGTTTTTGCGGCTTGATACAAGTTTTGCACAGCGATTCATATTATGTTCATCCTGCAGACCTGCAGATACTGCCGTTTACCTGCCCATAGCAACGAAAAATGCAGTTACTGCTAATTACCATTGGTTAAAAAACAGTTTTTTTTCATCGGAAACCAAAAAAAGGTGCTTGTACCATAAAACTAATGTAACATAGATTTCAAAAATGCAAAAAAATGAAAATCGAAAAATTTGCAGTTACTGCCCTTTACCTGCCCACGGCAGAATACTTCGACGGTAATTGAAGAGCACTTTTCCTATTGAGATAGATATGGCAGCTACTGATTAACGATGTAACTTTTTTGTTTTTCTTCTGAAATATAAAATATTGACAAAAAAAAAAAAAAACTCAATCACGAAACAACGAAGTTTAAAAATCATAGACCCTAAATGATTTTTGGGAATTAATTTTTTTCCAGTAAGACACTACTGATAAAAAATGAATCTTTTTTTAAAGAAGTTTTTTTAAAAACTGGGTTGCTAAAATATAAAACATTGACATAAAACAATGAAAGAAAAAAATAAAGAACAAGGAGAACAAATCAACGATACTTAAAAAATATCGAGCACAAAACATCGATTATAATCACGGAAAACTTTTTCCGGTGAGATTAAGTCTGCAACTTCCGATTTACAGTATATACACTGTTAAAAGTGATGTGCTTAAAAATGAGACAATTTGGTGACTTATTTTTTCCAAGTTAATTGGTCTTGAATTCAAGTCTCCGAAAAATTCAAGTTTAAGACAGTCCTGTTACTCAAATGTTCCACAAATACAGGAAGGAAAATATTACTTTGTTTGAATTGAAATAACGAATAAATTAGTAGAAAAAGTTAAAGTAAATCATCATAAAACGATTTTCTGTCTCTTCAAAACCGGTTATTTCCAATAAAATCAAAGGGCTATTTTCGGCTCCACTCCATTGATAACACCAGCCCACTACGCAGCTACGCATGCGCTCCGAGCGAGGAGACAGAAACGCCAACACCCTTCCTTCTACTTCCCGCCATGCCGAGTATGGCACGCCATGCCGAGTATTTCATCTTCATGGACAATGGATATGAAAAGTGAACGGTAAGTTTTTGATGTTCAGTTTTGTGAACAGTTCTGTTTTACCCTGCTTTTATTTTCATTTGATACTTCATGTCTTTGTAATAAGTATGGTACAACACAAGGACAGGTTTGAGCTTTCTCGAGGACACTACAAACGGAGGAAGACTGGCGGAAACTAAGCTTGGCCAATGCATCGAGAGCTTTTTTTTTTTTTTCAGATTTACATTGAGTACCCTTTGTCCCCTTCCCCTTCTCCAGGGAAAATTCGAAATGACGAGTCTAGTGTCATGCGTCTACAAAAATGAATTGAATTCCTGAAAACGTAAAAATACGTATATCAACATTATTTAAAATTGTATGATAAATGACGGAGTGAATTTTTTACAATAATATTATTAAATAATCTTGAACAATGACTGAATTGTTTGAATTTGATGACGGGTTAATATTTTAAAAGAACTTTACTTTTTTTAT
>JAXGGA010022221.1:0-15331 GCA_038373865.1 Uloborus plumipes | reverse complement strand
TGAAAAAATTAATTTTTTTGGGGGGTTAGTTTACAATTTTTGTTTTTTTCCCAAAAAATTAGCTGTATTATACTGTAAAAACAACATTCAATTTTTTCAGGGTAGTTGTAGCAATTTTTAGTTTATTACTATAAAATTAGCTGTATTACACTGTAAAAACAACATTCAATTTTTTCAGGGTAGTTGTAGCAATTTTTAGTTTATTACTATAAAATTAGCTGTATTATACTGTAAAAACAACATTCAAATATTTCAGGGTAGTTGTAGCAATTTTTACAGTTTATTACTATAAAATTAGCTGTATTACACTGTAAAAACAACATTTAATTTTTACAGGGTAGTTGTTGCAACTTTTACAGTGTAGTTGTAGAAATTCTCACATTTAATCGACTAATAAATGGAAAACATTGGAGTTCTAAGACATTAAACAGTTTTGAACAACGTAAACTACTGTCAAACATATTTCTATCCTGCTGTGCTTATAGCTTATATTATGAACAGAGTTTTATTCGAACAGCGTTGAATTCTGAAATTGAATTACAGGTTATAAAACTGCACTGTGAACTTGAGTGATGAGGATGCAAAACTAAATAAGAATCGCAAGTAATTGCAATTCAAGTAAAAGCTACAAAATAAAAGGGAGTCAATGTCGTTTACTCTTCTGGGGTTTAATGCTAATTGAGAGCAAATATTTTTTGAGAAAAAATAAGTTAAAAACGTCCTCGTTATTTTCGCCTTTCTCTTGAATCTCAACCCAGCTAGTCTTAAAGAAATCATAATTCCAAAGGATTGTTAACTAGAGCTTAAAAAAAATACCATAAAATTTAGTTTTGAAATTTTGGAGTAGTTCAATAAAACACTTTACTTGTGAAAGCAATTAAAGAAGTTTCAGCAAACGAGCTTAAACTAAGTCATTTAAGAAGGCTTACGCACTGGAAGGATGCTTCATTTTGAATAGTTTTGCTAGAAACAAGTCATTCAACGTGTCATAAAAAATAAAGAACAAATAGAGAAAAAAATTTGAATTTATCGCTTTCCCGCTGTTTAAGAAAATGAAATTTATACTCAAGGTGCTTTAAAAGACGTTTTTTAAACTATACACCTCAGCTGAAATACCGGGCATTTGATGCATTGAGTGAATCTCACTTTTTTGGACATATTTGATTGCGGTACTTATACATACTTATGGTCCGGGCAATATAAAGACATTTATATAAATAAAGTTTTTAAAAATCTTAAACATAATAAAATAATAAAGTTTCTTTGCAGTTCTCATTTTCGTGTTGAAATAAGACACTTTACTTTCAGAGATAATGCACATGTTTCTAATAACTAAGAGCAAAATCAAGTTTTTGAACACTTTTTATATTGCATGCGTACAATTTTTTAGAAAAAAATGATTAAATAACATTAGTTCCTTAGTATTTTTAGGGAGCAGACAAACTTTGAGGATCCGTATCTCAAAAAATTAAGCGAGCAGGAATCTAAAAATTTGGAATTTTCCATGCCTCTATATAATCAACTAGTGTGCCAAATTTAAAGATAATCCGAGTTTTTCATGCAACCTTCATTAGGTGAGTTGGTATGGAATCACTCATATATATATATATATATATATATATATATATATATATATATATATATATATATATATATATATATATATATATATATATATATATATATATATATATATATATATATATATATATATATATATATATATATATATATATATATATATATATACTTATTTATTTATTTATTTATTTGTTAACTTATTTTCTGGACAATAAAGAAAATGCAAGTTTTTAAAAGATAACAAAATAATAACATTTCTTTCTCATTCTCCCCCCTTTTCGCGTTGAAATAAAACACTTTACTTTCTAAGCTAATACACACGTTTTCAATAACTAAGAGCAAATATGGAAAACGACTTTTAATGAGTTCTCCCTGCTAAGAAGATAAGATGCGGCCTCTTTTCAACTATCGATTACCGAGAAAGAACAAGAACAGTTTTCAGCGTTTACGTTAATTTGCTTGTCTTTTAAGCGGCATACTTTTGCAAAAAGACGAACTGGAATTATTCTTTTCTGTAGTACCATTTTTACTGAATCAAGGTATTAATATTTACGTCGCTTCTGACACCTTAAGAATATCTTCATGGTGCATTTTTGTACTATAAGTAAAGAATGAATGTTATTTTTGCAGCTTTATACAGACAATTTTATAGCACTAAGTTATAAAGATTGCTAATTTTACAGTTATAAACTGTCAAATTGTTCATTTTTAAGTACTAACCTGTAAAATGACTAATTTTACAGTAATAAATTTTACAGTAAAAATGCTAATTTTACAGTTTATTATTGTGCATTTTACAGTTTTAAACTGGAACCTCTGCTGCCAGTATTATATTGATGTTTTTGCAGTATAATACAGCTACATTTTAAGGCAATAAACTGTAAAATTTCTAGTTTTACAGTAAGAAACTGTAAAATTGCTAGTTTTACAGTTTATTACAGTGAAATTTAACGGTTTTAAATTGGAACCACGGCTGTCATCATTATACTGTAAAAGCAACAGTTTTCTTTTTTTTTGCAGTGTATGAGTAAAATGTTATTGTTTACAAATGATTTTTTATTTATGAAAATGCGAAAAAGAAAATGTGTTGAATTTGAACGTCCATAAATTTGAACTCATATTCAGCGCATGAATATGTTTTTTGAAGCAATTACACCCACAGCTCGGCTATAGCATCCTGAGACTGCAGTTTCGTACTTATTCTGGACTCATCAGTCAGGAATAGCCAGTAACCGAGCTGGAGAAAATGATCCTCTATTCTAGGCTGTCTTAAGCCAACAAACTGGTAGATAAAAGCTGTGGGTGCAATTGCTTCAGTCCTGCCTTAGCCTTGGCTTACGGGCTGTGCTACTCATTGCATACTATGTTTGTTTGTTGCAAACAAGGTCGCTTATTGGCTGCAGACCTAGAGACCGGCACCCATTCTTTCATGTGGCGTCACCAATAGCAGCGAAGAATTTGGACTTCCAACTTCCCCACTAGATGGATGCACCTTGGCTCTCTTCCACGTGAAACTGCACGAGTAATTTAATTTTGCCATGAGGTACTCTATGCCAAACGAGTACTGAAGGGAAATTTTATACGCCATATAATCAGATGACATGAAAGCTGTCGATTTTTTGTATCTTGAAAATTCACGAACTGAAGCCAGGTTTGAATCTGTGCCTTTGGGGATGAGAGACCAAGGTCTTCTGTCTGTCGGCTTTCATTATTCTGTCGGCTTGCGCATTAATATTTTCACTTTTTTTTTGTTCATTGGGAATATTTGTTTCAAAATGGCTTAATAGTAATGCGAATAAAATATGGTCTATAGGAACCCATTTAAAGACCCAACCAACAAATAAATTTTATTATTTGTCTAAATTTTGCGTAATTATGAGCTAAAGACTTAACTAAACATTTTGTAGATGGATCTATTTTTTTTCAAACTGTGGATGAGTTTTGTCCTCCTTCACTGAAAGACTGACACTTCAAATCTATTTTCATTGTGTATTTTATATTAGATTCACATGAAATAATTGAACATAAATCATCAAACGTATGCATAATTGTCTACCGTCCTTTTGAGAACGCCTGAGAGTTAGCATACAAAAATTTTATAATAATGTTTATAATTTTAAAGATTCTCATTTGTTTCCTGTATTTAGTAGGATTGTTTATAATAGACACATTTAATAAAATGCCAGTTGTTATTATTATTATTAACACTATTGAGCGATTCCATACCAAATCACCGAATGGGGGTCGCACGACCGACTCGGATTTTTTTTTAATTTGGTACACAGATTGATGGTATAGAGGTATGAAAAAGCCCAAAAGGAAAGTTACCTGCTCCACTTATTTTCTGAGATACATGCCCTCAAAGTTTGTCCGCCACGTCAAAATACTAAAAAAGTGATGTTATTTAATCATTTTTTATAAAAAATCGTACTCATGCAAAATAAAAGTATTAGATATCTACGGAAACTAGTTACTCCAGGCATTCTGAAAAAAAATACTAGAACGTTCATAATGAAAATTGCCAAGGTACAGGGCTCTTTGAAGTTGTCACCACAAAAACTTGATTTTGCAGATTTTGCTAAAATTCAGGCATTTATTACAAAAAAAGGCAAACAAAACCAAAGGTTTTCTCACTTTCTGGTAGTGTACAGGTCCTCCCTGTAAATTGCTACGCAATAATTTTTTTGGGTTTCTCACTCCTTCTTGGAAATATTTTAGCTTAAAGATAAGCCGTAAGGCAAAAAATGCGTTTTTGGCCATCTTGGCAGCCATTTTTCTCATAAAGGGGAAGCAGTAGAAACTTAAATTTTTTTTTTTTAAACAAGCCACTGATATGTTAGCTATTCACAGGAAAAGAGTTTACTTTTGGTTATTTCTCCCATTAAGAGATATCCTGCTGACAGTATATGCATGTTTTTCGCTACGACCATATGCTTTTGTTCCCCCTCTCATGGACTTAAAATTAATTAAACCAAAAAATAATGATATATTTATTATTAGCTGTATTATCTACCCAATATGTCATGAAATTTAATTTATTAAATCATTGAACAATAAATTAGATAATTGATGAAAAAAAGAAAAAGTATTTCTCTGATGCCTGAGCATTATGCATTCATAATTATAAAGCACTAAATACTTTCTTGAGAAATTAATTAACATAAATGAGCTCTAAATAGTTATATTATAAGCAATACCCAATCTTGTGATTGGGATACTCCTGTTTTTAATTGAAGAATTTCTTGAATATCACATGAATATCAGGAAAATAAATGAGGTCTTTTCGTTTGATGTAGGATATTTTATGACAAATTTCATTTGATGGGCTACTAACTGAGCATGGTGATAAAGAGCTATTAATTTCAGCATCGAATTCCATTTTACCTTATTAACAGTTAAATATTTACAAAATAATTAAATAAATAATTTAATATAAAGCCATGCTTGAAGAATTAAAATTAGTGCAACTAATTTATTCCCATACTGATCTTTACAAAATTGATATGCGTTGAGCACTGATAAGAACTGACAAGAAAAAGTTTACTCACTAAAATATTAATTCACAGATACTATAAAGCATACATTCTATTTTCCACAAAATAATACTGCAACAAAGAACAAGGGTATAAAGGGGTAAGTACTAAAGAATTTCTTGAAAAATCAATTAAAATAAAGGAGCTTCGAATATTTATCTCATAGGCAATACCCAATCTTGTGATTGGATGTTCCTGATTGATGGCTATAAACAGGAGGATACCCTTGTTCTTTGTTGCAGTATTATTTTGTGGAAAATAGAATGTATGCTTTATAGTATCTGTGAATTAATATTTTAGTGAGTAAACTTTTTCTTGTCAGTTCTTATCAGTGCTCAACGCATGTCAATTTTGTAAAGATCAGTATGGGAATAAATTAGGTTGCACTAATTTTAATTCTTTAAGCATGGCTTTATATTAAATTATTTATTTAATTATTTTAAAAATATTTAACTGTTAGTAAGGTAAAATGGAATTCGATGCTGAAATTAATAGCTCTTTATCACCATGCTCAGTTAGTAGCCCATCAAATGAAATTTGTCATAAAATATCCTACATCAAACGAAAAGACCTCATTTATTTTCCTGATATTCATGTGATATTCAAGAAATTCTTCAATTAAAAACAGGAGTATCCCAATCACAAGATTGGGTATTGCTTATAATATAACTATTTAGAGCTCATTTATGTTAATTAATTTCTCAAGAAAGTATTTAGTGCTTTATAATTATGAATGCATAATGCTCAGGCATCAGAGAAATACTTTTTCTTTTTTTCATCAATTATCTAATTTATTGTTCAATGATTTAATAAATTAAATTTCATGACATATTGGGTAGATAATACAGCTAATAATAAATATATCATTATTTTTTGGTTTAATTAATTTTAAGTCCATGAGAGGGGGAACAAAAGCATATGGTCGTAGCGAAAAACATGCATATACTGTCAGCAGGATATCTCTTAATGGGAGAAATAACCAAAAGTAAACTCTTTTCCTGTGAATAGCTAACATATCAGTGGCTTGTTTAAAAAAAAAAAATTTAAGTTTCTACTGCTCCCCCTTTATGAGAAAAATGGCTGCCAAGATGGCCAAAAACGCATTTTTTGCCTTACGGCTTATTTTTAAGCTAAAATATTTCCAAGAAGGAGTGAGAAACCCAAAAAATTTATTGCGTAGCAATTTACATGGAGGACCTGTACACTACCAGAAAGTGAGAAAACCTTTGGTTTTGTTTGCCTTTTTTTGTAATAAATGCCTGAATTTTAGCAAAATCTGCAAAATCAAGTTTTTGTGGTGACAACTTCAAAGAGCCCTGTACCTTGGTAATTTTCATTATGAACGTTCTAGTATTTTTTTTCAAAATGCCTGGAGTAACTAGTTTCCATAGATATCTAACACTTTTATTTTGCATGCGTACGATTTTTTATAAAAAATGATTAAATAACATCACTTTTTTAGTATTTTGACGTGGCGGACAAACTTTGAGGGCATGTATCTCAGAAAATAAGTGGAGCAGGTAACTTTCCTTTTGGGCTTTTTCATACCTCTATACCATCAATCTGTGTACCAAATTAAAAAAAAATCCGAGTCGGTCGTGCGACCAACTTTTTTTTTTTTCGGTGATTTGGTATGGAATTGCTCTATTATTATTATTATTCTGAAAATTTGATGTTGAAAATATAATTTTACTCAAAATTAGGCAATAGGTGGAATTTGTTTGAATCTTCTTAGTTAAACTTTGAGCAATATATATATTCTTACTTTAGTTTGAAAGGCTTTTCTCGAGTAAATTTATTAAAATATCTTGGAGTTTCAGTGTTTTTTTTTATTTTTAAAATTTTTGATATTATCTACTTATTTATTTATTCAAACATAAAATATCGGAGCAATAGAGTAATGAGAACTGAGCCATTTAATTCAAAAAGCAGTCAAGAGACAAGCTCTAAAAACATTTTACCAGGGACGTCATTTCAAGTTTTTTTAGTGGGGGGGGGGGGGGCAAAGAATCCATCCAAACACGATGCAATTTCATTGGAAAACATAAAAAACCACGCCCACTTATATGCAAATACGTCATTTCAAGTTTTTTTAGTGGGGGGGGGGGGCAAAGAATCCATCCAAACACGATGCAATTTCATTGGAAGACATAAAAAACCACGCCCACTTATATGCAAATACGTCATTTCAAGTTTTTTTAGTGGGGGGGGGGGCAAAGAATCCATCCAAACACGATGCAATTTCATTGGAAGACATAAAAAACCACGCCCACTTATATGCAAATACATAGATTTCTCGAAATCAGGGGGGGGGGGGAATTGACCCCCCCCCTAAATGACAGGCCTGCATTTTGCCCTTTTTGGAAAGGGAAAAGAATAAGAGTTACTCGTTTGTTTTGTTAAAACAATATACATATTTTTTAGACATATTTCTTTCAGTAAAAACTTTTGTAAGCGAAATTGAATAAGTTAATGTGATGATATAAATGCTTTCGTAGAATCAGAAATATTTTCTTTCAACTGGTTTTTGAAGTAAACTATTCAATTACTGAACATTTATTTTTGATTACAAAACTTTAAGGGGTTACAGTACCTCAAAAATGACAAAAAGACCAAAAAAATGTTTATTGCTTATTTCAAAAGTAAAAGTTATTTAAAACACTCAGAAAAAATAGCATTGTTCTAGCTAAATTATTTAAAAAGTTATGAGTGACTTTAGGTCATGCATGCTATGTGTTCTAATGGAAAAGCCAAACTTTAAAGTGCTTTTTCTCGGGGATCAGTTTTTAGTGTTTCTAGGTTACTGGAAATGCTAAGGAATTTTTTCGATTAAAGATATAACTTTAAAGCAATATTTTTTGCACTCAGATAATATATTTAACAAAATTGTGCATTGGATAAGCGTTTTATAAATAAAAAAAATTTTTAGAGTTTGTTAAACCTCGAAGAACAAAATTTTCTAAGAATATTTTTACATAAAAGATCACAAAATATTTTCTAATCAAAATATAAGAAAATGAATGCACAGATTTGTTAAAGTAATCCTTATGATCATTTCACAAAAAGAAATTTTGACATTACTGCAGAAACAAAAAAGCCTTACGGTTTTTAAAAATTGAAATTTTCTTACATTTTTCAAATTTTCAAAAAAAAATTTCAAAATTTTTAATTTTTAAAAATAAATTATTGATTGTTAAACAAGTGCAGAAACAAAGATTTCAAAGAATTAACTTTTTCACTTAAATTAAAGAAATTTGTTAGAAAGGTACTGTAACCCCTTAAAGTTTGGCCATCAAGTTACAATAATAATAATAATAATAATTTTAATATTTTTTAAATATATATATATATATATATATATATATATATATATACATATATATATATATATATATATATATATATATATATATATATATATATATATATATATATATATATATATATATATATATATATATATATAAATTTATGTATGTATGTTTTCTTCTTTATACAAATCCTCAGTTCTCGTCGGATTATCTTTTAACTTGGCACAGAGTTTCCTTGATGCACTAAAATTCACATTGGTGTGTTTTTGAAATTAAAAAAAAACAACTATAGATCTAAAAACTAAAACTTTATGTCTCAAAATGCCCATTTTTTTCAATTTTGAAAAGATAGAGTAATAGAGATAAGCCTTTAAATATACAAATTGATAAAATTTAACACATGTAAATATACGTATTTTCCAACAAAGATTACGATGCATTATCAAGATTTACGATGCATTATCAATTTAAGGCTGTCCTATTTCATTTTAGCATGAAATAAGTATGTATGCCCATGTGGATAGAATTCATTCAAATAATTTTTTAGAGCTATGTTGTACTAATAAGCAACCGTGCAACCCTGGATTATAAGCTAGTAAATATATAAATGTTAATAATCTAACAATATTACGCTCGCTTTTTAATATAACACACAAGTTTAAAGCCTACAGCCTTGTTCAACTATCCCAGGGCCCAATTAATAGCCCAATGAAACCTGTTCTACCGTGGAAGGGTGTCACATTTTTCTTCCCTCAAAGGGATCTGTCTGTTCGCGGAAACCATTTGTCTTCGTTGCAAGTCGAGAGTGTTGTATAGTCCCCGTTCTGTTTGCTTGTTCTGCTCCTTCCGTTGCGCCTCCTCCGGGATGATCCGTCTCTCTGATTTCATTTTTCACGTCACGCCAGACCCCGCAACAGGAAGTGGTTCTGGTTTTTCCGTGAGATTTTTCAATGCTAATTGTCTTTGGTGAATTTGCAAAAAAAGAAGGGTAGAGATTCAGAGAGAGAAAGAGAGATAAGGGGGAGGGGGAATAAAATTAAGTCTAATTTCACTGGAAGTACCTGAGATTTTTTTAATAGATTATGCTCTTGCTTTTGATAATTGCAGGGCAACCAACCGTTACTTACGTAAAAATTTCAACGCTCAATTGTTACTTTTTGTAGTGACGGAATTTATATCAAATTTTAGGCTACCATAAATAACATTAAACTAGCTGCCAGGGCAGCTAGATTAGCTTCCCGCGGCATGTTGATGCATAACGTCCCGCTTCTCTAACTTTTACCTCATTCTGAAGTTATATTATTTGATATAATTTAATGTTCATTCGATTTCAAGACATACCACGCACGTGGCCCGGCGTTGCACGGGTTCTTCGTGCCCTGAAAATAGTGAGGAAAATTTCAAAAAACTACTCCCCGCCAAGGCGGCTCGTTAACAGGCGCTTCATGCCTTTACTTTTTTCCGAAAAAAATCAGTCGAATTATTGAGATGCTTCGCGCCTTCAAGATGGTGAGGAAAGTTTCAGTAAGTTCAGCTCGCTCAAAGGAAAAAAGCAGACATAGATACTCAGTTTTTAATATAAGTAGATGGCTTTTCAACAGATGAATGTTCCAAAATATTACAAGTAGCTAGCGATAAAAATACTACATAAGTTGACCGCTTATGAGTTTCGTGTTTGATTTAGTTAAGCCTTTATTCAAAATTTTCATTATCATTGTTATCACTGTTTCATAGCAACCACGTTTCAACAATGGATTTCATATTCAATCATTTATTAGGCTTAATCGCTTTAAATTCGACTACTTATTAATTGATATCTTCGCTAATTAAAATTGTATAATTATACAAATTGAAACTAATGAAGCCTGAAAAATGACCTATCTATCGGTACCTGGTTCGACTTTCAGTTCAGTTGCGTTCAGGAGAAAGAAGCGTGACATAGATAGAAAGAAAGATAGAAAGATAGTTAGAAAGATACTCAGTTTTTAATATAAGTAGATTATTCAAGGAAACAAACAATTGTTGATTTTCATCTAACCAAACTGTAATTATGTGTGTTTAAAGTTTGATTGTTACACCTTTAACGGTGGAGTTGCCCTAGGGGAAAGTAGCCCAAAACGGGATTAACTGGTAGTACTATCTCGCAGGTGACAGGCTAAACTGGTTCTCGACCGCCATGACAGCATTTTTAGTTGTATGTAATCTCAAAGTTAGCCATGTATTTCGCAAAGAAATATATTTTTTTTCAAAGTTTTCAATTGAGGTTTTTACTTGATTTTTACTTTTTTTGACTGCTGAACAACTATCCTTGTCTCCGTCCTTCGTAACAATTCCGGTTGGTACCGTGTTTTGTTCATAGCTCTTTTAGCAACAATTTACGTCCTTAAATATTGCTATACACTTGCTTGCAACTTAAGTTGACACTAACGTCACTACGTACGGAAGAAAAACCGAGTTAACAGAAACCTTGGCGAATTAGAAGAGATCGCCATACTTTGTGTGAACTCTTATTGGCTGGCGCGTTCGAGTCAAATGGATGGACGCTTCCACGCTACTCCGCTCGTAGAATTGAAAATCTTAAAAAAATTACGAATATTATGAAGAAAAAGGCTACATATGCGTATCTGATTTCTAAAGGGACGGGTCTAATTATACCCAATATTCGGACACCTCACTAAGAATACTTCCTTTGCTTGGTCTCAGCTTTTTTCTTCATAGTCAAGAAAGGTTGCAGCCGAGTATAGTGAGTGACGGTTCATGGGTCAGTCATTTATGTTGTCAAAAACATCAAGGTCGAGCAAAACGGGACAATTTGGGGTGACCAAAACGGGATACGATTTTAATGTGTCCCGTTTTACTCGAATATTTCAATTAATGTTTTGGTAATGTGTTTAAACAGCACAAATCGAGCAAGAAGTTCGCAAGAGGAAATTTAACCATCCTGGCAGAGGGATTACTATCTACGAAGTAGGAAAGATGTTCAGTTCAGCATTTCAACGAGCAGCTCTTTTCCAAATTTCTATGAAATGGTTCAGGAAAACAGGCATTTTTCCATCTAACCCATATGTATTTCCTGAATATCTCTTTGCTTCTTCCAACAGATCACCCATTGCCGGATGCTCAGAACATGACGTTCCAACAACCATTAAATCTGCAACAAAAGGAGGCCAGATCCGAAGGATAATCAAGTTCAGTCATATTATCTAAGAGTTTGCAGTCATCACAACCACTAGAGACAGTATTCAATGAATCACCTAGTGATGGGGGCACCGATAACACTAGCATGAACGGAGGCTTTATCCACTCGTTCACTACAACAGGAGACAAAGGACTTGGGCTATACTATCGCCCTTCACTGCCATTTTCTATATCACCTAAAGAAATTCTACTTTCACCACGAGTGATTGGACCAAAACCTCAAAATAAACACGATAGGAAAAGAGGGAAAACAGCAATTAAAACAGGAATCCCATATAAACTTGCGTTCAAAGAAAAGAAACGTGAAAAAAAAAAAGAATGAGACAGAACTCAAAAGCTAAAAAAAGGGCTGCCAAAACAAGTCTCTTGAATGTTCCGAAGACAAAACAAACGAGACGTAAAAGAAAACTAAGTGGAGAAGCAAAACAGGCAGATAAAGTTAAAAAGTGTTACTCTGAACCGGGAAAAAAAAAACACAATGATTATTTGCAAAAATCGAAGAAAATGGACCTAACATAAAAAGAAACCTAAAAAAAAAACATCCGTTATCCAAGGTTGGACGTCGTCGGCTCGTGGTCTGAGAAATTATTACAGGTATCTAATATACCACTTTCCCATATGTTTTTGTAGTTTTGAGACTATGTATACACTACCATACAAGAAAAGAAAATAATACTTTTAAAACTAGTTTTTAAACAGTTAGAGACAAATTCAATTCATTCTATAAATGAATTTAATTTGTTTTATGATAGGAGAGCGATTAAAAAATCTACTAAAAGCTTGAATTTAGTGCAATAATTAGTTTTTAAATAATTTAACTCCTATCACTAAAGAGAAGCAGGCACACATAGCAGCAGACAATTTGTCTCTCGGCAGGAAATTCTCAGAAACGCTGTCAAAAATATAATGATAATAGTGAGAGTGTTAATACACGAGTCTAATAACACAAGATTGCTATTAAAAAGAAAATACAGGAAAAGCAATGGCGGATTTTTTTAGTAGTGATTGCAGGAAAAATAAGGAACAAATTCTATCACGTCAGGATTTTTTGTAAAATTAGGTTCTTATTTTTGCTGAAATCCATAATGTTTTACCAAGGATTTTTCCTATCTGTTTAAATGAAAAAACTCCACTTTTGCGAGATAAATTGTTTTAGAGAATACTTTTCGATGGAGGATTTCACAAAAAATAAAAATCAATCAGAATTAAAAATCGGCACTCAATATGATAAAAAGATCATAAAAATACTTATTTTCTATTTTTTAAATCTTTAATTTCGCATGTTTGTGTAATTTGACCAATATTATATTTATGTAGACATTCTCACCATAATAGTCCCACCTTTTCAGAATTACCTTTCTCAAAAAAATTACCTCCGAACAAAAATGACCATGGAGTTTTTTTTTTTTTTTGTTTACTCTTTATCATGAGCTCTTTTTACGATTTCTGGCTGCTATAAAGGATATGCTTTTTGTTCGGGCGATCGTTTTTGCGTCGATTTCGATGCTATCGTAAGCATACGTGGCGACTATTTTCTTGCCTTCAGACAATAGAGACATTCTTCTCTTAGATACATCTTGCAGTGCACTTTTTTTAGAAAGAAATCTTTCGCTGCATTCTAACGTAAGAAGAAAAAATGGGTGCAAATGCTGCCAATAACTCCAAATTATGTCTTAGGTTTTTCTTCTTCGTATAATCTGGAGAAAGAAACAAACCCTATGTGCCAAGAATAAGAAGCTTCCTTGAACCTTTTTTAATATTATTAACTTTTTCTTTTTATGTTTTAGCTTATGCTTTTATGTTTCAGCTATTTAAGAATTTAGAAATTAGAAGTTAGACTTGAAATAATGAATATGGATTGGTTTTAAACTTTACATTGCATTATTTTTTTCATAATACCGAAATTGGACACTTAATCAATGTTATGACTTTTTATTATTGTAAAGCAAAAAGCGTATTAATTCTCCTGACACCTAACATTACTAAATAGGATTAATGTCACAGTTTAATAGTAAAAGCTCCAGATGTGATTTAAAAAGTCCAATAAAATAAAATAAAACATTCTCACAAAGTCAGTGAATTTCCAACGGAAATGTAGAAAAAAACCTTCACACAAAACATTTACACAAATAAAATTTTGTTTATAAAGGCTGAAGTCAAAAGTTGTCTTCATGCGTCCTTTATCATTTGTTTATACAAAGACTAATTTTAATTGAATAGTATAATAAATAGAAATGAACGTTAGAAGAAAAAACACAAGAACCCGTTCAATGGCCGTATTGTTCAACGTGAGGGAAAAAAAAAACAATGTAAAAGTTTTAACACAACCTGAAATGGCTTGTTTTCTCACTACAATCAACGAGCGTCAAATATTATCTTACTAAATTTTCTTTAAAGTAACAATCCTTAAAAAATTATCTATTTTATAAATTAAGCTTGAAATACACATAAATAGGTCTACTTAATATATTATTGTTCCCGGTAAAACAATAGTTTCATTTAATTGTTAATTTTATCGTAACGATGAATCAAACAAAGGAACCCTATGGAATAAGTGCTTGTGAACGCAGCTAACTATGGCTGAAATATTTGTTTTTGTAAAATGAATGAAGCGAACTCATTATTTCTGGAGTTACGAACAGTACAAATGTTATCTGGAATATGTATCTTAAATTCGGAGTTTCTCAAGAGATAAAGCATAAAATTTGCTAAAATTTTCATTTCATTGATGAATTGTTTGCTCAAACAGGAATGATGGCTGAACTTGGGATTATTTCTGCATAGTTCCGTTGTTGGGAATAGTTGAAAAGGACCATTTGACTCTACAGGGACGAGCTTCATAGATATTTTTATTTTTCTGCTTCTTATATTTTTCTGCTTATCAATTTAAAGAGACTACATAGGCCTACCTTTTCAAATCTTAATTTTGTATGCGTACGTTTATTGTAGTTTTAATCAAGGTTTAAAGATATGTAAAAACTATACTACTATGCAACGTATCTTGACAACAACATCGTGACGTTAGTCTGTGAAAAACGAGCTAGATAAAACGTCACAGCCTACTTGGCGAACTAGAGGAGATCGCTGACTGCTTTTGAGCTCTTATTGGCTCCGCTCGTAGTGACGTTCAGTGTCAAGTTAAGATGCTTTCTAGTATACTAATCAACACCATTGTGTTGAATAAAAATAATTGTACAATAAATACCACTAATCAAAACAACTGGGCTGAATGAAGGCAAAGTAGGAAAAAAGAGTGATGTCAGGAAAAAAATTGGAAATTTTAGATATAGATTGCTCTTTCCTCTTTGAACTAAAATACAAAAAACAAAAGTTAATTTCCATGAACAAAATATGTTGTCTAGCAGAAAGTTTTAAAACAAAATTTTGTTTGTTTAAAATTTTTCAAATTATGTAACTACATTTTGCTGAACTTGTACTTTGTAATTGTCACTCGTCCATGACATTAAACTTATGGCTGAATGTCTCAAGATCTCGCATTAAATTATGTTTTAGCTTACGATGTTAAGTGATTAATTTTTATTTATTTTTTATGGATTCATTTTTACGCAAAGAACAAAGCATATATTTCTTGCAATAAAATAGCAGCTCTAAATTAATGTCTCATACACAATAAAAAGTAATTACTCCATTCAAATCAAATGAGTAAACTAATGGGTTCATAAAGTAATAAACGGACAATTCGAATTC
>JAXGGA010022220.1:0-15332 GCA_038373865.1 Uloborus plumipes | reverse complement strand
GAACAATACGCGCTGTATAAAAAATTATATTAACTCCTTATAAACGCCTATTTATCTAGTAATGGTGCATTGATGTTGCTTCTTGAATTGGGAATGCTTAAAAAATAGCTTTATTTAGGCCTTTAAGATATCGAAAATGTTAAATTTTTAGTGGTGCTCCCCTTTTTGGGGATAAAGAAATTCACCCCCATGATGTGAATGAGCACAATTGATGAGTTCCGATATTTATGTACTGTACATGTCTCAGTTAGAAAAATATTAAATAACCCGAGATTATCTACTTATGTTAAAAACTGAGTATCTTTCTTTCTTTCTAACTATCTTTCTATGTCACGCTTCTTTCTCCTGAACGCCAATGAACTGAAAGTCGAACCAGGTACCGATAGATAGGTAATTTTTCAGGCTTCATTAGTTTTAATTTATATAATTATACGATTTCAATTAGCGAAGATATCAATTAATAAGTAGTCAAATTTAAAGCGATTAAGCCGAATAAATTAGTAAATATGAAATCCATTGTTGCATTGCAAAACGTGGTTGCTATGAAACAGTTATAAAAATGATAATGAGAATTTTGAATGAAGGCTTAACTAAATCAAACACGAAACTCATAAGCGGGCGATAGGCAGGGATTCAAGTGAAACAGCACTGCGATCACTTCGAATTGTAATCGCTACTGGAAGTGAATTACATTATCATCAACTTAAATTGGCATGACGTCACTACGGGTGGAGCCAATACGAGCTCACAAGCACTCAGCGATCTCCTCTTATTCGCCAAGTAGACTGTGACGTTTTATCTAGCTCGTTTTTCATAGGCAAACGTCACGCTGACGTCACGATGTTTTTATCAAGAAACGTTCGAATGTAATTCATTTCCAGTCGCGATTGTAATTTGCGATTGCCTGTTCCACTTGAATCCCTGCCTTACATAGCATTTTTATCGCTAGCTACTTGCAATATTTTGAAACATTCATTTGTTGAAAAGCCATCTACTTATATTAAAAACTGAGTATCTTTCTAACTATCTTTCTTTATTTCTATCTTTCTTTCTATCTATGTCACGCTTCTTTCTCCTGAACGCCACTGAACTGAAAGTCGAGCAAGGGACCGATAGATAGGTTATTTTTCAGGCTTCATTAGTTTCAATCTATATAATTATACGATTTTAATTAGCGAAGATATTAATTAATAAGTAGTCAAATTTAAAGCGATTAAGCCTAATAAATGATTAAACATGAAATCCATTGTTGCAAAACCGTCGTTGCTATGAAACAGTAATAACAATGATAATGAGAATTTTGAATGAAGGCTTAACTAAATCAAACACGAAACTCATAATCGGGCCACTTACGTAGAATTTTTATCGCTAGCTACTTGTAATATTTTGAAACATTCATTTGTTGAAAAGCCATCTACTTATATTAAAAACTGAGTGTCTATGTCTGCTTTTTTTCTTTGAGCGAGCTGAACTTACTGAAACTCTCCTCACCATCTTGAAGACGCGTAGCATCTCAATAATTCGAATGATTTTTATATAGGAATAAAGTAAAGGCGTGAAGCGCCTGTTAGCGAGCCGCCTTGGCGGGGAGTAGTTTCTTGAAAATTTCCTCACTACTTTAAAGGCACGAAGTGCCCGTGCAACGCCGGGCCACGTGCGTGGTATGTCTTGAAATCGAATTAACATTAAATTCTATCAAATAATATAACTTCAGAATGAGGTAAAAGTTAGAGAGGGAGGTCGTTTATGCATCAACATGCCGCAGGAAGCTAATCTAGCTGCCCTGGCAGCTAGTCAACTAGTTTATTAAGAACTAAAAACAGTTAAAGGATATTTTAGATAAAATAAAAGTACAAGAGATTTTTTTTTTACTGTAAATGAAAGAAAAAAGTAACAAACGCATTTTTTTTTCACTTTTCAAACTATGGAGTATGCTAATTTTGATTTTTAAGTCAGAGACGACGGTTATAGCGGTAGTAATGAAATTCGGATTTCAACTTACTGAGAGGTTAAGCGAAAAGCTTTTTAACCCATTTATGCCCAGTAGCCTAAAAACGGGACGCCTGTTAGTTACTGCATACAAAAACCTGTAATGGGCATATAATTTTACTATAGCTGTTTTTCACAAGTTCAATAGTCCTTCTTCTTGAGAAAATGAGTTAGAGCCACTATTTGGACATCAGAGTTTAATTATTGACAACTATTTTCAGACAAATCAGCCAATCAACGATCCAGTATGAATAGCCACAAAAGTAAGTTCTTTTGCGAACTTATTTTTCATAAAAGTAAACTATTTTAAAATGATTTGCTTAAAATTGAACACAGATGCCTTCTGTAATGCTGCTTTGCAAAAGTAAAGTTAAGTACGGTCGTATTTTGCTCACATATCTGCAAAATATCCCATAAACAGGACGTTAAATAACTTAACAAATATGGCAGCGGCGTACTATTTTAAGCCTAAAATCTATGTAAACCATTCCAAGTAAAAGTTTTAGGCAGATAAAAATTGAAAAAAATTGTTAAAAAAAACTTGGGCATAAATGGGTTAAAGATTTACATGCAGTAAGCAGTGTGTATCGATGAGTGCGTTAGTTCAAAGAAGTCACTTAACCAAATCAGAAACTTGCACAATTGTTGATTGGTTAGTGGGGGGGCCAAACAAAATCAAAGTAGCAGAAGCCATTATAATTTCAGATTATGTGGTTTTCAGGACCTGGAACTAATGATAGAATACTGAAAATGCAGTTTGTTGACAAGGGCAAGGACGCAGAAGTGGAATAATCTATATATATGAAAATGGATGTATTGTTTGTATATAAAAATGGATGTATGTATGTATATTTGTATCGCCGTATGTTTGTTCCTTATACAAATCCAGTTTTCGTCGAATTTTCATCAAACTTGGCACAGATCTTCCTTGGTGCACTAGACTTCACCTAGGCGGGATTTTGAAACTTAAATAAAATCCAAAAAGCTCAAAATTCAAATTTTTTGCTTGAAATGGCCATTTTCTTTCAATTTTGAACACATAGAGTACTAGAGATAAGCTTTTAAGCATACAAATTGATAAAATTTAACACATTTAAATATGAGTATTTTCCAACAAAAATTACGAATAAAAATGAATTATCAATTTAAGGCTCACCTATTTCATTTTAGCATGGAATACGTTAAAAGAAATTATAATTCATGCTCTAATTGCCTTGGATAATTGGCACAAATAGTGTATGATGCAGAAAAATTAATGAAAAATTACTAAAACAATGTTGTATGAATAAGCATCCGGGCAACGTAGGGTAATAAGCTAGTACTACAATGAAAATCTTAAGCGGCCTTTATCTTAAGGATTAAGTCTTATTTGAAGAAATACTTTTATAATATAGAAACTTTAAAACTAATATTTTCCAAAATGAATCTTTTTACTATAACATAAACAGTTCTAAAGTTTTACCCCTTCTCTGAATAACAGTTTGGAGTGATTCTTTGAGTTATGTTGCTTCGTCGGGATCAGACCTTATCTCTGTTGCCTCAGGGAATATTGTAATAGCAGTATGGAGCGAAAAACAATGACAAGGGTTAATTTCATTTCCAGGCGCTGCTTCCATGCATATTTTAATCCTTGAAGGATCTGAAAACTCTCAAAATATTTTAAAAGTCCCCTTTTCTAAATTTCTCTAGTTACTTTTATTACCGTCATATTTAATCTTTCCTTTGCGATTTATCGATTGTTTGGAATTGGAAGATTATTTCCAGCCTAAGGTAAACAGACTTCCTAATACAGTGGACAGAAGAATTTGCTGTCCCAATGCTTTCGTGGTTTGTTATTGGCATGAATCTGAAACTTTTAGGGCAGTACAGTATAATTTTTCTGAAGTTAAGACGCATTTTTACGTCTGACTTCAAGTTCGGGTTCACCCTTATCAGAATAGAATTTGAGGATGATTAAGAGCAAGAATCTGAGAAACTGTCACGCCTAGCATTATGGGGTGATTCATGACCTCTCAGATTTTCTCCCCAAAATTACCAAATGTTTATTATCTTATTGAAAGACCAAATCCAGAATGTTTTGCTCGAAAATTGAGTTGTTTAGTTTTTATGGATCCCTAAAGTTGAAAGTGCGGCATCAAAAATTAAGCGAATTTTCAAGACACGGAAGTTGCTATGAGCCAAAACTCTTAACAGGAACGGTTTAACTTCAATTTTCTTTTTGTATATGGAATATAGAAGGTTGAAACTGTACACAGTGAATGCTAAATTTGTGGTAAGTTGTTGCCGTAAGGTCAGTGCAGGCCCTCAAAACAAGGCATTTTTGACGTTTTTTAGCGTTTTTGAGGTTCAAAAACAGCTTGTACATTTCAGTTGGCACGGCAAAAGTGGTATCGTTTGAAAGACCAGTGTAAGTACTTTAAAATAATGTATAAATAACCGAGGAAAGTTTAACGTACTTTTAGTTGTGTAAGGCCGAAATATGAAAAATGTCATATTTTACCGATATTCAAACGGTCATAACTTCCTCTGCCAACAACATATTGAAATATTTTCTTTGCCAATGTCATACTCTATTCTTAGTCTTAACAGAACAGTTGAGTTCTTTGAGGCGAAATGTGAAATTTTTTTTACAAAAAATACACAGGAAAAAATGCATTTTTTGTAAAAAAAATTTTTACATTTCGCCTCAAAGGACTCAACTGTTCTGTTAAGACAAAGAATAGAGTATGACATTGGCAAAAAGAATATTTCAATATCTTGTTGGCAGAGGAAGTTATGACCGTTTGAATATCGCTAAAATATGACATTTTTCATATTTCTGCCTTACGCAACTAAAAGCACGTTGAACTTTCCTCGGTTATTTATACATTATTTTAAAGTGCTTACACTGGTCTTTCAAACGACACTACTTTTGCCGTGCCAACTGAAATGTACAAGCTGTTTTTGGACCTCAAAAACGCTAAAAAACGTCAAAAATGCCTTGTTATGAGGGCCTTCACTGACCTTATGGCAACAACTTACCTCAAACTTAATACTCATTTTGTAAAGTTTCAACATTCTATATTCCATATATAAAAAGAAAATTGGAGTTAAACAGTTCCTGTTAAGAGTTTTGGCTAACAGCAACTTCCATGTCTTGAAAATCCGCTTAATTTTTGATGCCGCACCTTTAACTTTAGGGGTCCATAAAAACTAAACAACTCAACTTTAGAACAAAACATTCTGGATTTGGTCTTTCAATAAGATAATAAACATTTGGTAATTTTTCGGAAAAAATCTGAGAGGTCATGAATCACAGGCGTGACACTCTCTCAGATTCTTGCTCTTAAGCAAAGGGGCTTTGAAATTGAATTGCTAAAACGTTGCAATGGGAACACTTATACTGCCGTGCTAAGCACAAAAGTCGTATTTGGACTTTCAATCAAAATTGAGTTATCGTCACCAGGTGGCTCTTTGTGACGTATTTTACCTAAATAAAATTTTATATAGTCATTGGAAGACTGGAAATGTTTTTTTAAAACATTCTGAAAAAGTTTCATCTGAATCAAATACATGGACTTCAGAGTTATATCTCAGTTTGCGCTTGACTGCAGATACCACATTTGCGCTTATCGCAGCAGTATATAGCATATATGGAAACACTTAACTCACATCAAAACAATTTTGAACGATAATATATTATTTGTTTAACAATTTATCAAAGACTTTTTCACTTCCTTTTATGTGGTAAAGGAAGTTTTTTTTCTTTATTATTATTATTGTTATTATTATTTTTTATAATACGTATTTTAAACTCAGCAACATATTAAATGAAGCGGTCGATTTTTCATAACAATGGCGAGATCAACGCTCAAAATGGGGAGTGGCGGCTCCTCGAACATTTCTAAGTGGTCAAGAACTTTCAGAGACACTAAAACATATTTGTTACCTTTTATTTAATATGTTGACTATGAAAATAACGCCTGGTTTTGTTGTTTTTGATAGAATAAATAAACAGTTTCTTGTGATTTAAAAAAAATGTGGCTTAACTTATTCTTTTTTAAACAAAATGAGTTTTGAGCTTTTTAAATTCGATTCAAGGTATACCAAATTAAACTTAACATGGATTTACATTTAGCTATAACCCAAGAGTTATAACTGGTGTGAGAAAATACACGAGAGTTTCAAAAACAATTTATTGTATAAAATACTATCCAAAACAATATCTTCTTACTTAAAAAAGTTTTAACTTCCATTTCAAAGTTTATTTGTATTGTCAGACATTGAAAGTTGTTTTATTTGAAGTGATGATAGAAAGTTTTAAAAAGTTTCATTGAGGAGTTGAGAAGAGTCCATCTGCATGAGCGGGGTGGGGAAAGAAAATACTTCATACGTGTGTTTCGTTCATTTCGATGATACTCTGCGTAATTTAGAGGCTAAAACACATCTAAAAAAGTCAAACTATCATCCTTGTAAACTTATAGACTCGTCCGTTCCTACCTGTGAGCTTACATGGATGATTAGACAGTAATAAGTGTTCTTACGTTCTTTCCAAACGTAACTGGCATTTAATAGAAAGGTTTCTGACATTTTCAGGGAGATTAAAGGAAAATATCAGGAAGGTCACTGACTTACGGCAGAAAATTTTCCCGCTTTTTACCAGATATATTTGGCGGAGTTTAGATGCATAAGCAGTTAGAGGCAATGTCTCTTACTTTCCTTTTACACAGTACTGTGTTTGGGTATTAAAATCATCAGCGAATTCTATATTTTATAGTATGCAACCAGTCAAACGGGTGTGCGATTGCTACTTTATAACATCTTGGTCGCTTGTAGTGATCAAGGGGACCCATACAGATATATATAGCGTACTGCTCTAAAATGTTTCACCTTTGCTTGGATGTAGTAGTGAAGAATGGATTTTTATGCAACAAGTTTAAAAAACATTTAAACAGCCATCAGCCAACTACATTACTACCGACAGAGCATTATAAACACATTTGGAAGAAACTGTCGGAAAAGTTTTTAATCATACAACAATCGACAAATAAGAAAAAATTCAACACCTGTTTAACTGAAATTGGTTTTCTCTTTGAAAGTTTTAAGATTCAACGATTTCAGTTTGGAAATATTGTATTGAATAAAAATTTAAACAAATCTTTTTGATCAAGAGCTGGCCTTTGAGGGGCTGTTAGCAGTCACAGGCATATTTTTTTCGTGTTTGACATCCCCCTTTCGATAAACCCGTAACTGCGTGAGAAAAAAATTGTAAATGTAAAACCATGAGCAATTCTTTATTTCTCTATTTTAAGCACTTTTGAAATCCGAATTCGACGCAATTTTATCTGTTCTAAAACACGTAAAATGCATTCACGTTTTGAATAACAAAACATTACTCTGTTTTAATCAATGAAAGGGGGAAAAATATTACTGAATGAGTTCTTAACTCTCGTCAATTTCAAAACGTGTTACCCCCCCCCCCCTCCTACATCGAGAACAGATTTTCTCTCTGAATGTGCAATTTGGGCACTCGCCGCTCTCACTGTTTCCAAATATTTTGTTTTTACCTCAAATTTTTGTTTGCAGTGGTCGATTCTCTCAAATAGCGTCACAAGACCGAGCTTCATTTGGCACAAAATTGCTAGTGCTGCCATCTATGAAAGAGAGAATAAAATATTTACATAATTGATTTCACTAAGAATTGTGGAGCCCAACCTTTTTCTGCCCGTGGTCAGAACCTCATATTAAAATCTTTCCGCCGGGACAGAACGCATATAAAATTCTAAATATTTTATTCTTTTACGTGACGCTTATTTAAAAAAAATGCATTTTATTAAAAACCTATATCTGAATATTTGGCCCGAAATTGGAAATAGTCACTTATCCTGTTTTTCGATTGCAGAAAGCAAACAGGCCGGGTGCTGCCTGCCGGCCGTAGGCTGCACATCATTAACTTAGAACAACGGTCTGTAGCCCGTCGACCTCAAGCCTATTTTCAGCCGACAGCGGCAGCATTTTACACCTTTTTTGACAGAATATCATTAATAAAACTTAATTTTCCGGAGTTAAAAAAAAATCTTTAAATGGTATTTTGAGCTTTTTGAATTATTTTCAAATTTCAAAACCACGCCTATGTGAATTGTAGAGCATCAAGGAACCTCTGTGCATGCCAAGTTTGATAAAAATTCGACGAAAACTGGATTTGTATAAGGAACAAACATGCAAATATACATACATCTATTTTTATATCTATGGATTCGTGATTCAATATATTTATTTCTCTGCTTACTTTACATATATTAATTTAGCATTTAAAGTTAATTTAGTTGATACTTAAAAAAAAAGAGTTTTTCGATGCTCACTAGTGAGTATCCCTGTAGATTGTTCCATGGTTAGCCGTAAAAAGGTAAAAAGGTACTTACAACACTAAATTACATATTCCACTACCATTGTTAAAGTTAACCGAATATTTTAGCCTATCCCTTCTCAATGACGGATTGTTATCTTACGAACGGCATGTGCTTTTTCACACGAACTGATAAAAACTTGGAACGATCATGCTTATAAGCAAATGCGCTACTTTTACGCGTTCTCGGTGTATCACTAACGTGTTTTTTACAGTATGAAGTTGTTTCTTCTTTTCATATTCATTTGCGGTGCGCAGGCAAAAGGTAACGTAACTCCAGTAATTTTGCATCAAAAAGAAATTAGTAATGATTTATGAGTTATCTAATGCCGTATGTCAAATATTTGAATTTTCAATTAGAAAATCAATTTAATCGAGGTTTTAAGTTATCAGACTGGGCTCGTAGCAATCTTTTTTAAACCTAAATTATGGAACAATTATTATTTTTTCGTTTTTAGCGTTCTTTTTTATTTTTATTTAACGTTCTTTCAGTTACTTTTTCATGCACGTTCCTTTTATGCCTTTTACTTTTCGCGCAAGGAGAAACATTATCATTTGATCTGATGACATAACTTGATGTTCGCTTGAGCTTAATGATGTTATATTTTAAACAAATTGAAGGGCCAGGGGGAAAAAGATGAAAGTCACTTTTTCGTCAATTTTGAGATATTAGCGCTATCTAAAGGCTATGAAGGAGTAATATCATCTGGTAGAACAACAAGGGGGAAAAACGATGAGAATTGACCGAAATGTGCATGAAAACTCTATTAACTACACAAGGAGTTACGAGAAATCAAACTTCTTCGTTTTTCTTGAAATCGCTTTTTGGTTGTTTTCAACTTTTTTCCCCCTGGCCCAATTTTCTAAGATTTTAAATTATAATTTTATCTCATCAAATATCAACCAAGGTTCAACTATGCTGTTGAAACTAAGTTTAAAGAATAATTATATTTTTAAATATAATTTATCTGACTATATAAATTTTACTTACTGAGGGCCAGAATTTAATTTCTATGGGAATGAACATGTTCTTACATGTGTTAATATTGTAACAAATTAGGATTGGCAACATATAAAGGTCGAGACTAGGTGTCGCCAGTCGAGGTTAAAAACTTTTTTTTTTTTTTTTTTTTTTTGGCTGCTACTAGATGTTATGGTTGATCGCTCAACTGGCGACCTACTTTTTTTTCTGAACAAAAATACAAACTGCCGATGCATCGTGTTGATTATGTAAAGGAAATGTCCATTAGCATAGTCAACTTGGAGAGAAAATCGACCCATCTGCTGTGCAAAACATTTAAATATACAATTTCAATCTAGAAAATGCAATGAAACTTTGTTGAAAAAATAGACAAAGACAACAAAACTTATGTTTAATCAGCAAATTAAATTAAATGTTTTTTGAAATTCAAGTATGCAGGTGCGTTTATTTTTTGTTTTATTTGCATAACGTCTTATTACTTGGATTTTGAAATAAACAATTTTCATTTTCAGAAAAGGTTTATAAGTTTTAAAAATATTTTTCTTTTATATATAGTAATTTAGTTAAGATATATGCAAGTACATAGTGTAATATAACTGTATGCAGAATGAAGTGAAGTAGGACTACAATTTTGGAACTTGGTTTAAACTGTTCACCAATTACGCAAAAGTGGCCGCTAACTTTTTTGGATCTATTAGCCACTGGCCACTATCAATTAACTTAAGCTTTAGCAATATGGATTCCGCTGAGCTTCTTTTAGTTCTTAACTTCTAAGGCGGGGATTCAAGTGAAACACGGACGATCGCAACTCACCATTGCAATCGCAAATTCCCAAATTTGGCTAAGTTGCAATCGCTATAAATGCTAATCGCAATGACGTCACTACGGGTGGAGCCAATAAGAGCTCACAAGCAGTCAGCAATCTCCTCTTATTCGCTAAGTAGGCTGTGACGTTTTATCTAGCTCGTTTTTCATAGGCAAACGTCACGATGTTTTTATCAAGAAACGTTCTAATGTAATTCATTTCCAGTAGCGATTGCAGTTTGCGATCGCCTGTTTCACTTGAATCCCTGCCTAAATCATTATAGTATTGACTGAACTAACTTTTGTCTTTTCAGGTGTCGCTAAAGACGTTGGCGCAACACTTAGCTGCGAAATCAAAGAATGTCAAAATGATGGAGTGTGTACAAGTGACGGACGAGGTGGTCATTGGTGCACATGTCCCAATGGGTTTTGGGGTGTTTACTGTGAAAAGGAGGATACATATGCCGCCGAGAATGGTTTTTATTTATATGCTACTTTGATCAAGTCTTAAAGTAAAAACACTAGAACCTCATTAATTCGGAATAATAAGTAATCTATAACGTTGGAAGTAATGAAAGTACGGATTAAAGAATAAAATATGAAATTGAGTAAGGAAAAAATACAGTAATGCCATACAAAAATGCAAAATACAGCCTACAAAAATTACATTAATGCACTAACTCGTTTTTATTTATATAGTATGGACATCTAAATGGTTGTCCAAATAAAACGAAGTCCAGTTTATAGGAGTTGAGATCTTACTGTGCTGCTCTTTTATATCACCTTCAAATGAATAAAGAGTAATTTTATCTCATTATATCTTTTTATTTGTGTTTTTTTACTGCATTTAATTTAAAGATGACAAAAAACAAAACTCAGTGACGCAACAGATTAGTGGGATAAGGCCTAATGCTTCATCTCAGTTTTCTTGACCGAAGACTCTGGGGTGTTTCAGATAGGCAAATGTTGAATGCGGAACCTCCAGAATTTATTTTCTAAGTACGTTTGGTACTCATTTTATTGACTCACTGGAGAAATGATTGGCTAATTTAAAGATAATAGGGCATGCCATGAACAAATTTATAGTTCGTCAAATGTATAGATTTAAACATTATTCTAATAATAAGACTTAAAACGTAAACATACATCGAAGAACTAATGGTCACCCTATTCGCTCTGTTACGTGTATTTTTAATGCATGAATTGCATATTATTGCTTGCACATAGTATACTCAAGACCAATTGTACTGATTATTCATCGGTTCGAGAATCAATAAAAGTAAAAGTGGTGTAAGTCTTTTTATTCTATTTTTACTTGTATTCATCTTGTCAGAAATTAGTATAAACCTTCTACTCTAAAAATTATTATTTATCATAGAAAAAACGAAATGTATGCACATAATATTAAACAGTAATATATTTAACACGCGTAAGGTGCTCTTTTTAAATGCTTTCAAATAGGTTTGTTCCGCTGTGACTAAAATATTGAGTTATGCCAATACCAACGACCTTCACTCAACTTGCACTATACAACAAAGGAATAACGCACCTCTAGAAGTAGATATAAGGATAAAATTTGATGCATTTTCAGTGCCACGGTAGAAATTGTAGAACGTTAATCTCATTCTACTTCATGTGGAAGCGGTATTAGTCTAGGTCCAACATTTTGCCGATTGACAGTAATCTTAAGATGGAGCAGCAGCAATGTTTTGGTCAAAAGTGTCTACTAAACCCTCACGTTACTCAAATAACTTATTTTACTAACTAATACATCTGTTAGTCGCAACGGCCCAAATATCATGTATGGATTCTTTCTCCTAAAGGCTGCTGTTAAACTGTCTTCAAAGACCCATCCCAAACAGTCAGTCCAAGTTAGTGGGGAGGTAATGGGTTCCTGGGGTGCCAATGCTGATAAAAATGGACATTCACTTTATAAAATTAAAAATTTTTGATTGATTTTCAGTAAGAAACATCACATAACTAAAAGTTGTTCAAAATGAATCCTTTTTGGTTTAATTTTAATATTTATTTTTAGCAGAAGCTCTAACACGAAAGTCCATTGATCCATCAAAATTAAATTAGTCTATTGTGCATAGCATCCAACAATTAAGCTTTATGCAAAACTAATTATGCACAAGTTGGGTTACTTAATACTTTCCAAATAAGGAGTTGTTTTGGAAGACCACAGTGACCTCCCGTGACCTCCCATCAAGGTGACGATGAGGAAGGGTGTGTTCTATAAGTGTGCTTCTACTGAGGGAGAGGCAGGCTTGTAACACTCTTGATGTCTGTGGCCAAGTAATGTCCTCTTACAGTGGCTTCTGATAGCCATGTCATGAATTTCGTCTCATTTTGACTACTGTCCCGTATGTGTTAGAGCAAAAACTGTAGGAATTATTTGTCATTGTTTTTGCATGTCAATAAATATTGCTCAATCTATCGTAAGTAATTTGCTATTTGTCATTATTTCTTCCATTCTGAATTTAGATGATTGTCACTGCAAGAATGGACATTGTGTTGAAGAAAATGGAAAATTAAAATGTGTTTGTGATTCGGAATTCGCTTTATATAATGAACATGAATGCAAAGGTAAGATGATAATTGTATTTAAAGAATCTAGTTACACTGAAAATATAGTGTATTAATTAGGTAATAGGGTAGGAAGTAGTTTTAATAATGGGTGAGTAATGTAAATCTTGTGTTACCTATAAAAGTGATATAGTATAGGGATGATACCAAAAGTTGTGGCTTGAGTTTGAATTTTTTGCGTAGTTTATTTCATATTGCTGTCAGTGTTTTTCAATTGTGAAGGGAAATGCCTTTAGATGAAAGTGGAAAAGTGGGTCTGTGAAATCTGAGAATTCTTCACAGTAAAATATGTTCTTTAAGCTAACATATTATCTTATTGCCTTTCCCTTGCATTAGTTTCATGTTATTAATTGAGGTACTCTGTAATCCATTTAGGCACTTTGTACCAGTTTAGGTAAATTCCAATTTTCAAATGAATGTTGATAGATAAGAAATCACACGGCTCAGTTAAATGCTGATTAATAATAATGACAAACACTGCAATCATTATGCAAAAGACAAACTTGCACTAAAACTTTAAAAGGCTATCGAAATAGAGAATTTAGGTCGTCAAAGGCAAATAATAAAATACCAAGCAATGTAAAGCACCGCTACGTCAAGCCTATAACATTTCGTTATCGGGTCATGTGGACTATTCGTCAATCTGTTCTTCTTCCAAAATTAAAAATTTGGAATTAAAAACTTTTTTACAGAAAAAATAAAGGTTTTTTTTTGTTATGGATTGTATTTTATTATAAAATAAAATAAATAACTCAATTTTCTCATATGTGCAACTGCCTCATTACATGTAAACTACGAGAATGAGTTGCGTAAACAACTTAGTTATCTCAAAAACACTAATTTATTGCTAAATGCCAACCAGTACAAAAAAATAATTTAAAATAATTATAACAGAGTAAAAAGAGTTTCCCTACAAAAACCGATTGCACTGTCGTAAAATTAGAGTAATTCTCTTTTTTTTTTTTTTTTTGTTTGCCCTAATTTTTTATGGTTTTTATGGAAATTTACGAAGATTTCTGTGACGTAAGTGTTAATCATATTTATCAACTGCTCACACTCTGGCAGTTTTCTGAACTTTAGTTTAACATTCTCCTCTATTTTAATTTTTCAAAACATTTTGTTTTATCCATATTCTGAAGTATATTCTGGAGATAACATTTAAAAAGTCATGTATAAATTGTTCTTCCTAAATCAAGTGTTGCAAAAATTACGCTATATTTCCAAGACAACCCTAATGTATTAATTTCTTCCATCTAGTCTTTCCTGGCATCTGGAAGCAAAACATGAGAACAGGTGCATCAGCTGCACCAACAAAATACGAAGAACAGCCACCACCAAGGGTCAATATTAAGTTATTTGTAAATGAATTCGCACGAACCGCTACCGTAAGATCCCCGCCATAATGGTGAGCACCTCCTCGTGGTGTGGCATGGGAAGCGCTAAATTTCTCCCTTCCGCCCCTTACAGATGTTTGATGAGTTTTGAATGTGGTCATTGGCTAATGGGGTGGTAAATTAAGCAGGTGATGAGTGCCACAGAACCAGATTTATATCCGACTCCATGGCTTCTAGAGTCGTAATGTGGTTATAACTATTTCAAGCACCTCATATATAGGGATAAAATCCGTTTTACCCTGATGGGATTGGTACGGTGTGATCACCCCATTGTGTATAGTCAGATGTTGATAACCGTCCAGTACGGTTTTTAATCAGCCACTCTGCCGTCTCGTAGAAATTTGCTCCAAAATCTGGCTGGTGTGACTGTTTTTCGCATTTTTACTGGCGCAGATGACACATTATTCTTCATATGTTTTACCTCTCGGTTTCCAGGAAACGGTGGTGATTCTTTCTTCCTAGGACAGCATTTCTTCAACCATATGTGAAAGAAATCAATACAGGAAATGCTTGTTATTTCGGGAATACTCTGTTTTAATGAATCACTGATTGTCTCTTTTAGCGTGCAATTGTGGCCCGGGCGCCAACTGTACAATTGACAAAGGAATATTTTTTGATGATATATTTTGCATTTGTCCTAATGGTTATGAAGTCAAAGGAGATAAATGCATTGGTAAGTAGCTTTATGTTCAAATAAACGAAAAAGAGTTAAGGCCCACCCAATTACGAGCTAAACAATTACGAGCGATATTTGAGAGATTTAAAACAGAAAGTGTTTTGAGTAGTTTGTTCATGAATTAAAGTATTTTGTAAAAATCTTTCCGCCGTTTAAGAATATATATTAGCCATTTAAATACTTGAATGCAAGTTTTTGCACAACAAAACAAGCTTAAAATATTAATAACTAATTTAAGTTTTACTTTGGATTTGGCATGGAAGGTATAATAATTTAGTTTTTTCTACTGATGACTACTGTTTAGAGGAATTATGTTGGGAAATATGGGTCAAAATTTCTAGTATTAATCAGCAAAAAAAATTTCACTTAAATAATTGGAGCCCTCCCAAAGATGCGTTTTTTACCTTTATATCAATAATACGTGGAATTTCTGGTTTTAATATTCAAATTTAGCACTAGTGTTACAATGTTTTTGAAAAGGCCTAATTTAATACAAAAACCCAGTAGAATAAC
>JAXGGA010022219.1:0-15334 GCA_038373865.1 Uloborus plumipes | reverse complement strand
GTAAGATTTCTGTTGGTTTCTGTGAGCAACAAAATTTTTCTTATTTTTTCTTTTGGCTTATTTTTGTGCACCTATCTTTGGGGTTGCATTCGAATGTCCCCAAGGGGGTGATTTACCCCTTTTATGGGGTAATCAGGGCTTTCAATGCAGACCAAAGTGATATGAATTGGCGCGACCACTTGGCGATATCTCGCCAAGCTTTTGGTCACCAAGTGTTTGACGCCAATTTGGCGACATATCGCCAAGTTGGCAATAAATTTAGCGAAAAAAAATTTTTTTGGGTTCAATTTGGCGCTATTGGCGATATTTTGCGAAAAATCTACTGAATGATGTTAAAATCGGCGATATTTAGGAGATTAATCATTGTAAAACATTTTTTTGCATTGTTTCGTGGCAAACTAGGGATGCAAATGTTTGAATTGTTATCTTACTCAAAAGGAAGTAGTGTAGGGTCCATACCAAATTTTTATATCATACTTTGAAGGAATTATAGTTGAATTATAACTAAAATAGAGTATTTTTTTCTGCTATATCATTTTTTTACAAATGAACTTTTAATTTTATACCACGGGCAAAGCCGTGCGGGTACCGCTAGTAAATAAATAAAATCCGCATATTTCACCGGAAGAATTTAGTTACCGTGTTTATCTCAAAGTAAGATAGTTTTATTTTAATTTTTGCTGCGAACGGATACACTGGATTTTTTTTGAGGGCCTGTCTCTTTTTTTTCTTTAACGCACAAGTATATTTTTTATTTTCTCATGGTAAAAAAAAAAAAAAAAAACACACATTTATTTAGATCAGAAAAATATACTTATTCAAAGTAAAAAAATGTTTTTATTCAAGTATAACACGTTTTTCTCCGTTCGATAAATATTGAAAATGACCAAAATCATTGCTGAAACATTCGAACTGGGGGAGGGGGGTGTGAAAGGAGGGGGCAGGGCTCATGATTGCTGATTAAGGAGACCAAAAACAGCCTAAACATGCATTTTGGGGTCTTCAGATTGAGAAATTGCCGGGGGAGAACCCAGGAGCCCCATTTGAGCTTACTACATTTACGATCCTTTCAGGCTTATTTCAGGGTAAGGTCTTGCATTAAAAGTACTCAGGAAAATAAAGTTAACTTTTTTTAGGATTAGGTCTTATTTTCGGGGAAACACTTCTAATATTCGTTAAAAATAAATAAATAAAAATAAACATAGATACAAAAAAAAAAAAAAAAAGAGAAAAAATGGGCACTAAAAAATAAGTAAAGATAAGTAAAAGATAAGTTCGTAAGCATTACGTACTAAAATAATAATAATAAAAACAATCTTGGAAAGTATTAAAAGGGCAAACACAAAACGACAGATCTTTCCCCATCACATTTAATTTATTCTATTTTTAATTTTTTTAGTAAGGTTTTCGCCAGGGGTGCCCACAGGGGGGGATTATGGCGCAAGTTGCGCCTTCAAAATTTTTGGGGGAGGATTTTTTAAAACTAATTTATTTATTAAATCATTTATTAATTTACTTTTTAAATTAAATTATTTACTGATTTTTTTTCAATGTAAATTATTCATTAATTCATTTTTTTAATTTAAATTATTTTTTTATTATTATTTACTTATTTATTTATTTTGTGTATGTGTGTGTGCATGGACTGTCTGAAAGGGAAAAAAAGCGATTATATTCTGTGCATAATTAGTACTTAAAAAAATTAATAATTAAAAAAATAATAACTATAATTTAAAAAAATAAATAAATAAATAATATTTAAAAAATAAATAAATAAATAATATTTAAAAAATAAATAAATGATATTAAAAAAATAAATAAAATAAAAAAGACAGATACAAATTAAAAGCCCAATAGGGTTGTGAAACATTTTAGGGGGGAATTTGCGCCATTGAGCTTGGGGGGGGGGGATGGGCACCCCTGGTTTCCGATGAAAAAGATACGTAGTTTCTTGGTTTTGTTCATTGCTGTGATATTATTTTTATTTTTTTATAGAAAAGCAGGAAAAGAAAAAAAATCAGGAATAGTCCGCATCTGCAACTCTGCTCATGTAACTTACATTTCCAAATTCATGCCTTATACCTCACCTCACTCCCAAACGTTTCGCAATCTGGAATATTTTACGCGAAATCCATTCACAAATATATAAATACTGACGCTTGAACAATCTCATTTCTACCCTTTCTAACCACTTCTTGCCTTTCTATTGTTGAACTGTCAAATCCCCAGCATTTAACAAGCTGAATCGACCTTCAACTTTATGGCCCTAAGTCTATGCAGATAATGGAATTTCGGGTCAGATCTACTTCTTCCGCCATTTATGATAAGACGTGTGAAGGCATGCTTTATTTCTCAAATGACCTTGAAGGGACAATCTGTGTTGAGGAATATGCAGAGCTGTGATCATCTGTGGCATTGAAAATGGTGGGAATTCATTAAACCATGAAATAAGACATTTACATCATATTTAGCGAATGTAAATTGAGAACTTGCAATAAAAGCTGGCGATCTTCTAGAAAAGTGCACAATCTTCTCAAATTTTTGGATTTTAGGAGCTATTTCTGGGTGCTTCTTTGCCACAGCTTCATTCATCATGAACTCCATGGTAAGAGTGTTTTTAGAATTATTTTTAGTTTTATTATCGATAACGGTAAGGCAGGAATTTCAGTACATAGGTTTCGCGTATGGTCTCTTGCATTCCACAATTTGTGAAGTTAACATTTTGTCAGTTTGGCTACTTCACCAATAAAAACGCTTCAGTTTATTAAACTTGTTCATGCTTTTGAAAAAACCATTTTTGGAGGTGTATTAAGATTACTCACAATTGAACTATTTTTAGTTTAAGTAAACCTCTTTCTTTAATTTGTGGTCTTGTAGAAGTAAAAGAGGAACAAAAAAAAAAAAAAAAAAAAAAAAAACTGAATTCCTTATCTGGTCATTACGCAAATGATTAACATTAACTCGCTAGAATACATTCCTAAAGCACTGTCAATATTTTGCCACATAATAAAGTAATGTGGTGTAAAATGAGATAGTGAAATATCTTCACAGTTTGTACGGCCCCTATTTAGAAATATATTTTAATTATTTTCTAAACTGTATTGTTGAACGAAGATCATGGTATATTATAATGCAAGTTATTTTTCAAGACTAAGTTTGGCTACATTAACAACAATGCTTAAGCTTGTTAAATGTCTTCATGCTTCTCTATCTTTAAAAGCAATGTAAAGAATTTTCGAAGATTTATATTAAGATTTCTTATCATTTAAATATTCATAGTTGAAGCTTGTATTTATCACTCTTTCATAGTACTGCAGCGATAAGATTATGAAATAAATCGTAGGCGTAAAACAGTAAACCACTTTTTATTCAACTTCTGTTGCTTTATTCGATTTCTGAATAGAAGAAAAAATTGAAAATCTGATTTTCGACTTAAACCTTTTTCATAATCATTCATTATGTTGTGACTAAGCATTAAGTCACTAGAAAAAACTCCAAAATTACATTTTAACAACATTTTAACAACAGCCCGTTCGCAAGTAGGGGAATATGGTGTAAAGTGAAACAGTGAAACATTTTTAGTTTGCTGTTCCATCCATCTACAAATATTTTTACTTTTTTTAAAACAAAGAGCCGATTTCAGTCAAAAATAACTCTTTTAAAAAGTCAATATGTACCTTAGTACAATCTTTTTTAAGATATTGTACTATTGTTTGGTTTATCAGAAGCAGTTATTGCTATTATAAAATGATCAAATTTTCATACTTAACATTTCAAATACTAGCTGAGGTCTACTGATGTCCCGGGAGGTATTTATTTAGTTAGTATTAGGCATGTTTTGACTTTAAATGTCTATTTAATTTGTTAAGTGCTCCCGGGATAAAGTAAACAGATTTCTTTCGTTTAATTATATAATAGTTTATTAAATATATTGCGTACCCGTCCATTAATTGATTAATTTGTATTTTTTTATTTACAAACTTGTTTTTATATATCCATGCACTTATTTTTTTATTCATTCACTCATTTTTCCCTCATATGTTAATTAATTAATTAATTTACTCATTCTTTTATTCCCTTGTTATACAGGGTGTCCACTCCAATCGTGGACCAATAGCTAATTTCTAAACCGTTAGAGATAAGCATATAGTTCATTAAGGAAAAAATCTCCAAATTATGAAAGGAATTTTGGGTCTATTCAATGTTTTTCAAAAAATCAAATTTTGAAAGAGTTACGAAATTTAAATTTTTATACAGCCCCCCAGTCCTATCAATCATATTTAGTAAAACATTCTTGACACTGTAACGTTTAAAACTAAAAAAAATCACTCTTCTACCACAAAAATTAACCGAGTTATGACGTTTTGAAAAATCAAGATTTTGATGGATTTCGCATACGGTCCCTTGAGCGATCTCTCGATGACTTCATGAAACAATGCAAAATCTTGATTTTTCAAAACGTCATAACTCGGTCAATTTTTGTGGTAGAAGAGAGATTTTTTTTTAGTTTTAAACGTTACAGTGTCAAGAATGTTTTACTAAATATGATTGATAGGACTGGGGGGCTGTATAAAAATTTAAATTTCGTAACTCTTTCAAAATTTGATTTTTTGAAAAACATTGAATAGATACAAAATTCCTCTCATAATTTTGAGATTTTTTCCTAAATAAACTATATGCTTATCTCTAACGGTTTAGAAATTAGCTATTGGTCCACGATTGGAGTGGACACCCTGTATATTTATTTATTCATTCGTTCTTCTATCTATTTGTTTATTTGATCAGAAATATTCTCAGCAGTCAAATAAAAAATATTTCATTTGATAAATATCTGTTTTTTGCTTTTATTGAAGAAGCAAATTTACTGTCAAAAATGAAAAAAAGTATTTCAATACAAGTTTTGATATAAAAGAGAGTGTTCTTTCTTTATGTTCTGTAACTTTCAAAAAACGTTTCCAATTTGTTCATTTTGAAAGAGGTAAGTCATTTTATCTATCTCACTTTGATCTAATATTAATACCAGAAATATTCATTTTCCACCCGACTTTTGGCAAAAACATATGACATCACTGTCGACAGAGCATTTTTGAAATTTCTAGTTTAAGCGACATTTAAATTTAAAATTGGAAATACTCAAGAGCTATCGGACATGTAGCATAATGATAAAAGATAAAAAGTAGGATTTTTTTTCGTCTTTGTTGTATATTGAATCGTCTTTGAAAGGAACGAGGAAAAACTATCTCTTCGCCCTTGAAAATGTTTTTCGATATTAACGTTTTATAAGGCTAGGTTTTTATTTAGCTTTCTCTATATTATGCAGACTTTTTTAAATGAGTTTCTACGAGTATAAATTTTAAAACAACTTTTTATTCACAACATTTTGTTTGTTACTCATATTGTCGCAGCCAGAATTATTTTTAGGAAACAGCCGCCGAGCCGGTCAGGCTCTAGTCAGTATGGTTGCTGGGCCCCCTTCCACTATAAAACTTATAAAATGTATACTAGCTCGACTTCGAACTCGGCCCCCTTAAAGGCCGGACCTGAGTTTCCAACTAGGCTGACATGCCCTCACTTAGGGCTAGTTTGGAAAGAGGAAAGAGCGGATTGTGTATAATATTTGTAACGGAAAACCTATTTGCCGAGCTTAAGGAAGAAGAGCGAAATTTCCATATTTTATTGTTCGAAAAAAACGCATTTGTTTGTTTAAAACCCCAGTTTTTCTTAATTGTACTACTTATGAGTGACTTTCCGCCATCATTCTTCTTTTTTTTTTAGAACTCTTTTTGAACAGAGCAATAAATTCTACTCTGTAACCACTCGATGTTGTCATATTGAACTTGGGGGGGGGGGGGGGGTACCTCTTCTTTCTTTCGTACACTATTTATTTCATACCCTCGCCTGGAGAGTACAGTACTCGGTTTTTAGTTTTGTTCTTTAGTCAATTGCATAGTGCTGCTCTGGTAAGTTGCCATCCGACATTGACAATGTTTACTTATTTTTAGAGTAATAAGGAAAGCGTAAATACTGGTGAATTAAGTTGGGTTATTTTCGTTGTCTTTTCGTAAAAAAATACCAACTCTAAATCCTCAGCAATTACCCTTTCCTATTACTCGAAAAATAGGTAACATTGTCAATGCCGAGGACGTTCTATACTTAAAAAAAAAAAAAAAAAAAGAAACTTGCATAAAGTTGTCCCACATGGACCACAGTTAACCCAAACGATTATTTATTTTGTTCTAACAGTTCGTTCCATTCTGTATCCAGGTATTCTCCTTCTGCTTCTTCACATTACTGTTCTCTGCAGCAGTGAGTTCAGGCTCAGCTGCCATTCCTGCGTATGCAGGTTACTACGGTGGATATCCTTTTGGATATGGAGCTTATGGAGCTTATGGCGGAGCTTACAACAACTTGATAAATGGAGGACTAGTTCCAGGAGCTGTTTCTCCATTGACAGCTGCTGGAGCCGTGGCAGCTTATAACTATGGTAACTTGGGATACGGATATAACTACGGATATGGATTTCCTTATGCTTTTGGTTACGGATTTCCTAACTATAAGAAATGAGAATGCTAGTACCGAAGAAGGAAGGATGGATTTAATAAGTCTCGCCCCAGTCCAAGTATGATATTTTTTTTGTGTCTTACAAAAATCAATGAAGTAAATATTTTTTCCATATGAGGTAGAGACCGACTAGTGAATGACCCCCCCCCCCCCCACGTCCTAGCAAATGAAATGTTCGTAATTCAAGAAAAAAGTTTCAAAATTGTTTTTCTAGAATGAATTGGCAGTAAGTAGTAGCTTCGATGAAGAAAGCGACTAGAAAGTACTGTGTTTGTCCACTGGTTGGGGCGTTCATTCACTGGGTGGTGCATTTTTTTTCTTCCAACCCTCAAAATAAATAAATAAATAACGGAAATAAAAAATAAAAAATAATAATAACTAAAAAGAATTCTGATACAGAACCGTAAAAGTTCAATATTTTAATAAGCATAGATATCACAAGTAAAATATTTTTATTATCATGCATAAAATGGTACTTTTCGATGATGTATGAATTCGAAAGTAAACTTGCACTGTTTAATAATTGGTCGGTCTGTACTCTCTTTTTCTGATTGGTAAAATTATGAGTGAATTTTAGATTTTTTCCTTGATGTTTTATACACATAACATATGAAGCGTATTGAGAAGAAATGCGAACTGTCAGTCTTTACAGTACGGGAGGAAATCATTTTTAGAATTTTAAAACCTTACTCTTTTCTCATTTTAAAGTTAACTTGGATGATTTTTCCTGTTTGGTCCTTCTCCTTTCTTACCTGTTTAATAAAAGAAAGAAATTCAACTCTACCATCACTGAGTGTTTCTACAGTGAGGTCAACTTAGAAAAAAAAATCTATCCACCTTTCTCCGCGAAACTATTTCTATGAATGCAATTACTATTAGCTTTAGTTCAAAATCTACTCTTTCTAGCTTTGTTAAATACAGTGTTTTTCATAATTACCTCTAAGGTTTTAGTAGGATTAGAAAAAAAAGTTCGTCAAATGCAAAACGTTCGTCAAATAACTTTAAAATAATAAAAACTGCGCATTTTAGCGCGTGTTACCGATCTGATGACTTAAATGACACACATTTTATAAAAACACTTTAAAAATCTTACCTACAATTTTAGTTGCAAAAATGCAAATTACGATGTGATAAAACATCATTATTAATTACGATGCGATAAAACATCACACCAGGTACTCAGCATCACGTGGTATCGGTGCAGGAAATGATTTTGGGAGCCTAAATATAGATCGGAAGTTATTGTTACCGCTCTGACGGCGAACTGAGGTACACGCTTATTTTGCATCGGCTAGAAAATCAGAAATCGATTAAAACAAAAATGAAGTAAAATATTAGCAAAGGGGTAAAAATAAGTTAGAAAGTGCGCGTGACCTGAATTGTTATCTTGCTCACTCCAAGCACTATTTTAACACTTAAGGCATCCACTAAGAAATTTACACGTAAAAAGAAGTAGTGTGGGGTCCATATGAGATTTTTTTTTGTTTTAATGATATTTCATTTTGTTACCCACGTAGAAAGCAAAAGCACCCACAAAAAAAGTAAAAATATGACCTCCCCTTGCATTTTTTTCCTATTAATATTTTCAATATGGTTCTTATTTTTTCAGGCAATTTCGAACTGATAAGAAGAACAGGTTGATTTCTCAAGAGATAACATCAGTACGTTTGCAAATGCAGGACATTATCACAGTTCCTGAAAGAAAAATTGCAGAAGCGAAAACTGATGCTGCATTTCTGAAGCACCGACAGATGCTTGTACGTGTGATGAGACGAAATAAATCTTTATTTTCAGTTTTAAATAACTTTTAATGAATCTTTTATTTGCAAAATTTTTATTATTTATTCAATTTTAAAGCTACTTCCAATTTGTCAGATATACATATCTGAAAAAAAGTAATGAGTTTGAAAAATCAACTAGATATACGATGAATTAAACAACTAAAAACTGATCCATTAATAATTAAAGGAAAAAACTTATGTCAAGCAGTATCAGTTCCTTAAATTAATTTTAAGACAAGACATGCTTAAATTTTGAAGAATAAAGGTTATAAAAATATAAAAACAAAAAATTTTACATGTTATTAGTAATAGGATTTTTGTTTCCCATATTAAATAAAACGAAACAAAGAAACAATTTTATCCTCCTTTCAGCAGAAAATATAATTAATGAGTGCCATAGAATCAAAAATCATTTAATCAGGCATTCTCAGGCATTGATTACAATATTCAGCTTGGAATCTACTAGATTTTGCAGCTCACTTTTTAAAGTACATTATGGGACAATAGAGTTTCAAAAACTCAGCCTAATGTGGATCAAAAGATGCCCGAATTTGATTTCTTTTCATTCTAATGAATATATCGCTTTCTGTATGACAAAAAATGTGAAAATATGGTTAATACCTAAAATGTGACTTACTGATATTTTGCTGCAAAACCAATTAAGGCGACACGGGGGTTTCAAAAACCTAAAAATTCACCAAAATATCGATTTTTCAATTAATATTGTTTTAAATAGAAGAAATACTTCTGCACATGGGGCAAAAAATTTTTTCGAATCCGTGAAAAATTGACCGAGATATGGGTACTTATATGAATAACCACGCCCCTTTGTAATCTTTTTGGTAATATGTAAAGGTTTAGTAAAAATCTTGGAACTGTTGGAAAAGGCAACTTTTTCAACAACCATTAAAATAAATTAATCTGTATGAATTTACTAATTTTAATGAATGTAGATAGTTCCAGCATTTGACCTCATTCTCTTTTCCTGAACTGAAAATTCTAATTTTCTCAAAATGACATTTTTACGTGTGACGGTAGATTTCAATATGCTCCATGCATAAGAGTTTAGCATTGATTTGCCTAAAAGTTGCATAGTTAGTGAAAAGTAGCTCAATAAACAGTTTCTTGGGAGATTTTTTTTAAGTTATGCAGTATTAAAATTAGCATGATTTTGAAAAAAAAATCTCGCATTTGTTTCCATTTACACACAATACTTAAATATCTTCAACATTTTATCAATATATTGCTAATGCATACTTTTATGATACTGTTGCATAGTTTAATGCAAAATTGATGTGCTGGGAACATTTTAATTAACGCGATTTAATTAAATTAAAAAATTTAATAACTTTTGAAATTATTGTTGAAAATTTAAAATTTTTGGTGGGAATTGTTCTTATTTTAGCATAATCATCCTGTAAAAACTTCAAGGCGATTGCTTGAAATTTACAAAAAATTGGTTTTAAGTCGCCGTGTCGCCTTAATTTTCATCAATCTGAGTTTGATTTCTCTTCATTCTAATGAATATATCGCTTTCTGTATGACAAAAAATGTGAAAATATGGTTAATACCTAAGATGCCACCTACTGATATTTTGCTGCAAAACCAATTAATTTTCATCAATCTGGGATTAAAAATGGACACAATAGTTCCTGAAAGGTTGTTGGTTACGAATTTATCACATTGATTGAAAATATAAATTTGTTAAAGTTTAATTATTTCAAAAAAAGAAAAAAATATTTCCAATTATCCGTATATTTGGAAAATGTGGTTAACTCTTGAAGTTAAAATAAAAAAGTTTTGCAGGAAGTAACAATCTATTTGAATACTTTTGTAGTAAGTATTGAAAATACTGATTTTGTTTGCATATTTTTCAGAGATTTCAGAGTACTATGGTATCAAACAACAGCATTTACTTACCAGGTATTCTCTCCTAAAATCGGTACTAAATTAGTTTCTAAATAGCGTTCACACTCCGATGCTTCGTACTAATTTGTAAAGATTCTACCACGGGTAAACTAGAAAAATAAGTTTTCTTCTTAATGAATTCACATTTTCTTAGAAGATAGTTTTATACGATTTTTCTGAAGGGTCCTCACAAAACGGGGCATGGTTTAAGAGAGTGCGAACTCTGAATCTCTGGCTCTTCCACCAGTAGTTATATCTTCTACCTAATAGATCGTGAACTCATTAGAAACTAAACTGATCTTTCTGGTTTAATGGTGGTAGAGCCCAAATAAAATAAAGCAAGGCTAAACAGTGAGAACTTTTTGAAACTAATTCGGTGCAGATTTAAGGAAGCAGTACTTGGTAAGTAGATGTTGTTAATTGATAGCATAGCACCCTAAAATATCTAAAAATTTCTTAAACAAAATCTTAAAATTGTTCAGTACAAAAGTATTTACATTTAGTAACAAATTTGGGACGAAGAAAATAAAAAACGTATTTAAAAATCCATATGCGAAACATTAGCTTATGTTTTCAAAACTGCGTTCCACAATCAATAAACCATTTTTAATGCAAAAGCTTTTAAAACTACATCTGATGTCAATTTTCCTGGCTAGATGATTGATGAGCAAATCAAACAAGAATTGATTTTCCTAAAATTATTTTCGAAACGCTTCGTTGATCATCATCTAAGTGTCTTTTACATTCCCAGGACTGCAATTCTTCGCACCACCGAAGTTTTTCTCTGCGTTTTGCTGACAACACTTTTTTCCCTATTTTTCACTCTCTGTGGAATTCTAGATTCGTTATTTACGAGAAAGAGTTTATTTGATTTTAGAACTGCTGAATATGACGTTTCGTACGTGTACGCTTAGTTTTGAAGAAAAAAAAGATCTGCTTTTGAAATTTGTTTGACTTAGCATTACTTTTACGGGATAGTTGGAACATGATTTTTAGGAAAATGGCAAATGCAGAGTCGATTGGAATATCAGTTAATACACAGCAGAAAATAAACTGTTGTTTCATAGTATAATACTGGCAGCCGAGGTTCCAGTTTAAAAATGTAAAATGCACTGTAATAATCTGTAAATTGTTAAGTTTACAGTACTGTAAAATTAGCAATTTTACAGTTTATTACTGTGCATTTTACAGTTTTAAACTGGAACCTCAGCTGCCAGTATTATACTGTAAAAACAACAGTTTTTTTTGCAGTGTACTAGTGAGTATCATAATCTAAAAAATTATAAACCCTTTTCTTAAAGAAATAATACAAAGACATATGAAATAATTTAATAAAATTTACAGGAATCCACAGTGGAACTTTGACGAAATGAAAATGAATAATGCTTCTAGAACAAAAAATTTGTCCGCGTGAATTGATTGCAATGGCTTACCTAAAAGAGCATTTTGTTAGAATAAAATTAAGCTAAAAGAATGTTACGTTTTGTATTTTGTATTGTGAGTGCCGAGAGATTATTTTAAAAATAATTTTAACTTTCAAAGTTACGAAGAGAAATTACTAACTCGTAGTAGAAAAATGTTACTAACCCTGTTGTGTATATAAGTAGAATTGAATGTTACTAATTAAAATATATTTGTAGAACACTAAACGTATCAAGAACAGAACGCGAAACTTCTATAAGCATTGAATTTGTAATATTATCAAAGAACTGCAAGCTTCAACTTATTTCAAATCGTTTTTTTTTCATTGGTTAAATTAGTTTTTTGAAAGTAACACGGATCTCTATTGAGTGAAAAGAAAGTTAATATTTATTACAAAATAAATTTTCAAATTCCTTTTCTCAAATTAAAAAAAATAATAATAATTTCTAAATCATTTAAATATAATTTAAAAATTCAATTGGAAAAGAACATTTTTTCGAGTTATAAACTTACAACTCAACCCTGTTAAACATTTAAAGAATAAAAACTAATGTAAAAGTTTGCATGTTTTCCCTCTGATAATGGCATTCTTCAAATTTAGTGTTAATTGAAGAATACCAAGCAGCCCCCGTCTTCACTTGTTATTGGAAAGTTGCGAGATTTCTTACTTTGTGTTATCTTCCAAGAAAAATAGAAAAAAGTAATCGAATGCATTGAAAGTTATCGAGTAAATTGCATTTTAGACTAAATTCATTTTGCATGTTTTCCAAAACAAGGTTTATTTCAATTTCCTCAAAATTGCTTTTAAATTGCAAATACTCGATTCGGCAAAAGAGAGGAAGGTTTAGAATCCTGATTTGAATGAGATCTTAATTTTTCTTGGAATAGATTTTCTGAAAGAAAATGAATTTCGAACAGGTGGCATGAGAAATTGTACGCATATTTTGCTTTTATATGGGACTTTTATTTTATTTTGGCGGAGCAAAAGAAATCTCTTGCACTATATCTAACACTAAAAGGTGTTACGTTGTCTTTTTTTCATTTCCTTCTTTCAATAGATGTAGGTTTTTTGGTAATATTGGACATGAAGGAAAATATACGGCGCACAAAAGTACATATATTGACTGATTGTGTGAATAAAATTGGAATAGCTCTACTTTATATTCAAAGCCAAGTTTAAAATTACATTGACATAAGCCAGTGATTCTTATTAGTGTAGTGGTCCGCAGAGGAAAAGAAAGAAACACAGAAAAAATGAAAAAAATAAAATGCGAAATAAATAAATAAATAAATAAAACGTAATAATAATGCGTTAGGCGATATTTTTAGGTAAATTTTGTGATTAATTTGCTTAACTTTCTTAACTTTTCCGCAACTGTTGATTTAGTTATGTATAATAATTGGAAAAACTACTTATATTTACATTTAAACATTTTTTGTGATAGTTATTTGAGCCCAAGCAAAGGCGTTTTTTTTATTGTTAATTCGTAAACACTAACAAAGGTAAAAAAGCAGCTATCTTTCTATTGTTTCACATGTTTTTTTTTTTAATGAGCTGTAAAAAGTTTTCTAAAAGTTTTTGCTGGTCCGTGATATAACGAAAGTTGAGAAACGTCAATACAAGTACCACGATTTATTTCTTTTTTTTTTAATTTTAAGTTCAACTTTTAAAGTCTTAAGTGATTATCACCGAAAAATCACTAATATTCATATATTTCAGTTTGACCAAAATATTAAAAACAAGTAGAGGCGTAAAGGTACCCTGCATGGAGTATACTGTCGGAGAAGAGGCATATCTAGTTAAGGGACCAAATGTCTAGTCCCTCCCCCATGGTGTTCTTTATTAAGAGCTTCCACCGTCTTTCCAAGGCAAGTATTAAACCGAAGATTACACTTACTACATATAGCAGATAATAAAAATGTTTTTTAGGGCAATTCCATTTTCATAAAAAGTATTGACTACTGCACAAAACAGCCTGCAAAGACTTCAGGTATGTTGGATCCTTGTTCCGCTGCATAAATTTTATAAATAACACACTGCAAAAAGTAAACTGTTGTTTTTACAGTATAATACTGGCAGCAGGGGTTCCAAATTAAAGCTATAAAAGCACAGTAATAAACTGTAAACTAGCTATTTTACAGTTTATTAAAGTAAAATTAGCAATTTTACCATACAATTAGCTGTATTGTACCGTAAAAATAACAGCATGATACTGGCAGCATAGGCTCCAGTTTAAAGGTGTAAAATACGTTGTGATAAACTGTAAAACTAGCAATTTTAGTTTGTTACTGTAAAATTAACAATTTTACCATACAATTAGCTGTTTTACACTGTAAAAACAACAGCATAATACTGGCAGCACAGGTTCCAGTTTAAAACTGTAAAATGTACTGTGATAAACTGTGAAACTAGCAATTTTAGTTTATTACTGTAAAATAGCAGTTTTACAGTTTATTACTGTAAAATTACTGCAAAATTAGCTGTATTATACTGTGAAAACAGCATCTTTTTAAGCAGCGCATGGACGCTACTGCTAGAAAATATGATTAAAGCTTGAAGACTTCTAAAACTATATTTATGCGGCTTTTTTGGCTTCTTAACGGACGTATCTTACGAGATATGTCGTTACGGAGAAAATATTGTTATTTAAATATTTTTTTCTCCAAATCTTCAAAATGTAACTGCATCATATGAAAGTAGATGCTATGTTTCTTTTCAAGTTCGTGAAATAAAACAAGGATTTAAGATATTTCTAGTCTTTGCATGCTGTTTTGTGAAAAACTGATACATCTGTTATCGTGGAATTGCTCTTTATTAATTCCAGAAGAGCTACAAATGAAGAGAACATTTGAGAGAGTTATCTGATTTCATGCTACTCAGTTCATGAACTTAGCCTTGCACAGAATACATATCGACAGAAAAAAATTGTAGTTATAAATTACAAATATCATGTTAAAACTGATGTTTCGCCTATAAAGTAAAGATTTTTTTTTACGTAAAAAGAGAAAAAATGAGATAATAACAATGCATTATCAATTACCATATCCACTCATAATCATAATAAAGAGTAAAATAGTATGGCGTAAATTTAAAACTGATTTCTGCGTATTTTTATAATAAGAATGTTGATGTTGAAAAGTTTTTTGTAATTTGTTTTCAAAAAATGAGTGTACATTTACGCACACTGTCAGAAAATGAAAACTTCATTCATAATTTCATAGCATATAATTATTAAAATGCAGCGTAATATAGAGAATATTGTCAAACATCATATGAAACGAAACGTCTCATATTTTCATTAGAGCACTTAGCCTAAGAAATATAAAATATGTGTTGACATATAAAGTGAAAAGGAATCAAGCCCTAAAGGAACATACGTTTCTTAGAATGTCTCAACTTCCCTTAAGAGGATAGAACAAAGAAATTCCTTCGAAAAGGGTGGCTTTTTGAAAATATTAAATTTATTTTATCGGGTGCTGAAATACATATTTGACACTTTGTCAGAGAAGTAAAAGGGTCACAAAAATGATATTGTAAGTTAACTCATTTATACCCAAGTTTTTTTAAACATCTTTTGTCAATTTTTTTTGGCTTAACACTCTTACTTGTAATGGTTTACATACATTTTAGGCTTAAAATAGTTCGCCGTTGCCATATTTAT